>SJYC01100263.1:0-44353 GCA_006408675.1 Madoqua kirkii
ATTGCCTCACAGCGCTAGTCTCTTCACTCTTTTCCAGGCCCTCCTACCCCCAAGAAGGGAACCTAAAGCCCAAGACATTAAATGACTGCCCTTGTTCAAAGAACCAGTTAGTTAAAATTGAGCTGTGTGACAGCTTGGCTGAGTTTCACAAAGACCATCCGTTTTTGAGAAACATCATCACATGGCTACCCCAGCTTTTTCTCAAGGGAGGGAAGGGAGCTAGTAAAAGAGAAAGGATACTGTCCTTGTTTAGCCTGAAAAGGCACGTTTAAAATACCTGCTATCTTCCGAATCAAATTCCGGGAAGCTCATGGACTCTTGGCCGATATGGATCAGAGTCGGTCTTCCCCATGAGAGATTAAGCATCAGGAAAGCAGGGTCTCGCCTGAATAGCTCGCAGCCTATAAAACCTGGCTCCCCACAACACCCGCCCAGCCTCAAAGCTCCCTTACTGATGCCCATAAGGACCGGGACCTTCCCATTTCTGTATCTGAGGATCAGTTTCCCAAACACAACCTCCCCCAAACATTCCATCTGCTCTACCTTCATCGGGAGGCTGTGGCAGAGCATTTGGGAAGCTGAAAACAGACAGACAGCACAGCAGGGTGCACTTTCTGACTACCCTTTGCTGGCAGGGACAGCCCCCTAATTGGCCAGCCAGGGACACCCGCGGGCCAGAGCTGCGCTTGGCTAAACGCCCTATTTGTTTTTGGGAAACGGTTGGTGCCGGTTAGGTCAGATTAATAAATACCTTTAGGGTTTCCTCCAACAACATTCTCCAGAGAGGAGCACTTTGAACTTTTAGGTCACTGCAAGAATCATTAACCACCCGCACCCCACCCCCACCCCTGCCAGCTCAACACTGGACTTGACAACGAGCCTCAGAGGGGCTGTTTGCTGGTGTCATTCACAGAGCAAGACAGACAAAACCGCCCTAGTCCCCACCTTAGCAACGCCAAGTGCCCTGGCCAAAAAGGGCCTCCCTGACCACCTTCGGTCTCCAAGGCCACGCCACGCTGCGTACCCTCTGTCACATTTCCCTTTCATTGGCGCCCTGGAAAACATCACCTCCTGACGTGAGTGGATTTGTTTGCTTGTGTATTAAGCTTCCCTCAAGAGAGATTAAGCATCAGGAAAGCAAAGCCTTGTCTGAATTGCTCACAGCCTTATCCCATCGCTTTTCAGGCACTGCCTGCCACTTAGCAGGTGCTCAACAAATCCATTTGTTGGGTGAACGGACAGGCACAGGGTCAGGGCTCCCCACCCGCCCCCCTCAACCACACTGCTGGCCTGGCAAGGTGTCAGCCAAAACCCAAGGCTACACAGCACATCAGTGGGGCCCTCAGCATGTCAAGCTCAGCACATGGCAAGTCCTCCCAAAATCGGGGGGCTCTCTTGAGCTGCCCTGGCCGATGAGGTTCACTGCGTAGTGGACCTGACAACTCCCAGGTCCAGGCTTCTCTGGGGAGAGGGACATGGTTAGACATTTCAAAAGGTGACGTGTTACAGCACTGTCCTGTCTCCTCCAGGAACAATCTCCCTTCTGCCCTGTTGTGGAAGTAGCTGGAGAAGAGGTTCCAGACACGTGGCCACCCGGGACTTGCACTGTCTGCTAGTCCACGAGTCACGAAACCAGCACAGGCACAGCACTGTGGTTCTGACCCAGAGGCAGTGGGTCACTTACGTTATTCTTCTGGGCCTCTCACAATTCTTCTGGATATCTCACCATAAAAATGTATAAACATAATCCATACACTTTGGAAAAGAACATTCAACATTGAAAGTATAGTGTGACAAGTAGGAGTCACCTCTACCCTGCCTAGCTCCCAAGAGCCCCTGACAGCATTTTCTTCATCCCTTAAAATGTATTACGCAGGGCATGTTGTCCTGCGTTTTTCTTTTCTCCTACTTCATACCTCACAGATCTTCCCTAAGGAACAGACTGATTCAGAAATGAACTTAAGTAGGAGGGTGGGATGAAATGGGATATTGGGACTGACCTATATACACTACTGATACTATATATAAAAAAGATAATAACAACTACTGTATAAGTTATATAACACAGAGAAGGCTACTCAGTGTCCTGCAGTGACCCATATGGGAAGGAAACTCCAAAAAGAGGGGATATGTGTATACATATGGTTGATTTACTTTTCTGTACAGCAGAAATTAACACAACATTGTATAGTAATTCAGTTGCAATAAAGTCGAGAAAAAAATTTTTTTAATGAATTTACCCCAAGTTCATGGTGAGAAACCCTCCTCTCCTCTTCACTGAGTGCTCAGGTAAGCGGCCCATAAGGAAGAGCAGACCATACTCCTCAAACATATTTGTGACCACGAGTCTTGTAGCTTTTTTTACCAACACCTGGTTTGATGAATTTGGCTTTGCCCAGCAGCCTCCAAGCATCCTGGGCTCCTTAAGGCCTCCAAGAGTGAACTTGACCCACTGAAAACAGTCATTAGTCATATCCTGCCAGCTTTCCAGGTTCCAGGTCCCAGCAAACACTCCCTATCTCTTTCTGGGGCTCTAGGAGGCATCTGTCTCAGTAAGCTGGTAGCATACACAGTGCCTGCCTCTCAATCACAGTGCAGAAGGTGGCATGGGGCTGGCAAGAGCTACCCCACAACTCTGCAGAACAAAGTCTACAGGTAAGGCTTCACTGAGTTCTATGCTTGAGAAGTTAACTATGTTACCACCAGAGCATAATAATGAGTGTCCCAAGAGCCCCAGGCCTAGGAGGCCCCTCTCATTACAAAGATGAATGCTGGCAACAGAAAGGTTCCTACTCCTTCCTTTTTCTCTGCCTTTTCTTTATACGTTCAACAAATATTCAGCAAGAAGTGACTGTAGATCAGGCATAAGAAAACAGGTGGGTCCCAAGAAAGTGGGGAAAACAAACAAGAACAGGATAACTGAACCTCCCCCATCATCCTCCCACCCCCCACACAGACAGGCTGCATAAAATACATGTCTTTAACACAACCAACCTCTAGGTGAGACAGGGCCTGTTCCAGGTGCCAGAAATAAGGAGGAGGCTCAAAGCTAAAATCAAGAGCTGAAGGAAGTCTGGCAGGTCGGGGAGTTTAGGAAATAGATGGATAGGCTTTAGGAGAAGCTGGGCTCCCAGCTGAGGTGGCGGAGCCAGTAGACACTTACTTCAGAAGGTTCTCAGCTCCTGTTCTCATCCGCATGGCTTTCAAGATCTTCTGGTTCAAGGCAGCCCTCTGATTCTGTAGTTTGCTCCGGCCAGTCTGCGCAAGGGGATTGCAACCCTAAGGGAAAGAAAACAAGAGAAGCCCCTTTAAAGATCAGCTACTCTAAAAATGATGACAAATGTCGAACACAACAGAAAAAAAATTTTTTTAATACTCACCTTTTCTGAAAATAAAAGTAACATTAACATGGAAAATATATGAAATGCCAAAAAGTATAAAAAAGAAAATGAAAGTCATTCACCATAACACAGTGCCAAAACAGGCACTGTGAATTGACTCTGAAGTGAGTAGGAATTTCTTTCCTACTCAATTTTTTTTTAAGAAGTTAAGATTTTTTTAAAATGTTTATTTATTTATTTGCCTGTACCAAATCTTAGTTGTGGCATGCACAATCTTTGCACCATGTGGGACCTTTAGTTGCAGCATGCAAACTCTTAGTTGCAGCATGAGGGATCAAGTTCCCTGATCAGGAATTGAACCCTGGCCCCCCTACATGGGGAGCATGGAATCTTAACCACTGAGCCACCAGGAAAGCTGGTGCCCACCTATTTTATATCCATATTGTTACTTTCCACATTAGTGGCTGTGTCAGGAGTTCTCCAGACCAGCCACATGACTGGAGTTTCGCAGGACTCAACATACAGTTGCACTCCCAGCTGACATTTGCGACAGAGGTTCAATAAGGACACATAGCCACATCGTTGGGAAAAAGAGAGTTGAGAGGAATCCATGTGCAGGCCTCCTTATGTAAGAAGGATCATACAAAGCACACTCCTCCCCCCAGGAACAGCATGTATGCAATGCCATGGCCAGCGTCGGCCTATCAGAAAATCAAGACTCAGGACTTCCCTGGCAGTCCAGCATTTGGGACTCCAGGCTTCTCCTTCAAGGGGCATGGGTTCAGGGTTCCTGGCTGAGGAACTAGATGTCACATGCCACAACTAAAGGTTCCCCGCTAGCCTTAGGCAACCATGAACCTACTTTCTATCTGTACAGACTTGCTTAATCTGGACATTCCATATGATGGAATGTCTGTTGCGATGGGCTCCTTTCACTTAGTTTAAGGTTTATCCACCATGCAGCATGTATCAGTACTTGACTTCTTTTCCTCCCTAACACTCCAGTCGATATGCACATTCACTATCCATTCACCAGTTAAAGGACATTGGGGAATGTTTTTCACTGTGGGCTCTTATGAATAGGGCTGCTTACTTCTATGTAAGTTTCTATGTGAATGAATGTCTTCCTTGCTCTTGGCTATCGATCTAAAAGTGGAATATTGTGTCAAATGGTGGTTGTTGATGTTCAGTCTCTAAGTCATGCCCGACTCTTTGTGACTCCACGGACTGTGGCACGCCAGGCTTCCCTGTCCTTCACTGTCTCCCAGAGTTTGCTCAAAGTCATGTCCATTGAGTCGGTGATGCTATTGAACCGTCTCATCCTCTGTCACTCCCTTCTTTTATGTCATATGGTTAATCCTCCTATGTCATAGTCATACATCATATGGTTAATTCTACGTTTAACCATTTGAGGTCAAACTCTTTCCAAAGAGGCTACAATATCTTACATTCCCACCAGCAGTAGATGAGGACTCCGATTTATCCTTATTCTCCTCAATACCTGTTATTGTCTTTTTTATTATAGCCAACCTAGGATGTGTGGTATTTCCCTGTGGTTTGCTTTGCACTTCCCTAATGGGTAATGATGCTGAACATCTTTTCATGTGCTTATTGGCCATTTGTATATCTCTGGAGAAAGATCAATTCAGGTCTCTTGCCTATTTTTAAGCCAGGTTGTCTTTTATTGTTGAGTTGATATGTATTTTTAATCTTTGCCAAATTGATATATGAAAAATATGTATCCTATTCTCCCAATCTTCATTTGTTATTAGTGAAGGTAAACACTTTTTTTTCTTATATTATTAATCTGTTAAATTGTTTTTTTCTGGAGAACTTTCTGCGTTCTCTGTCCATTATTTCCTGGGGTATTTAGTTTACAATCAATGTTTCACTGTGAAAAGTTCAAAATCAGGAAAAAAGTTTCCCCCTTGTTTTTAAGATCCATGTGCCAAATCCAGCCTCCAGCTGCTCTCTCTTTCTTGGCCTCACTGTGCAGCATGCAGAATCTTAGTTCCCTGACCAGGGATCCAACCCATGCCTCCTATATTGGGAGTACGGAGTCTGAACTATCGCACCAACAGAAAAGTCTCCAGATTATAATTAATGTTTCATTGCGAAAAGTTTAATATCAGAAAAAAGAATTTCCTTTTTTTTTTCCCTATCTGAGCAGCTTTCGGGCACATAGTTCCAATCAGGGATCAAACCTGGGCCACCACAGTGAGAAGCCACATCCTGAACACTGGACTGCCAAGGAATTCCTCTCCTTTGTTTGGTAAATGATAGTTGATTTACTATATAGTGTTAGTTTCAGGTGTATAGCAAAGTGATTCAAAAAGTTTCCTTTTAATCTAATAGTATTCTTCCCACTCTAGCAGGTATTAATAGAAGCCCAGGGATCTGAAGGTTCCATTCCTTTCTGAAGCATATCTTGAGCTCTGCCCGCTGACGGGCTTAAGCTCACACCCTGGGAGTGGCTGGTGGGCAGTATTTGGCGAGGCGACTGCCCTTTCTCTCTGCGTCACTCCCTGGTCACTGTCCGTGCACCCCTGCACACACCTAGCCTCCCACACCTCTGCCCACGCCACACCCATGGCCTTGACCCCAAGGAGGAAGAAACGGGTTATCTGCAGCCCCAGGCTTCTCAGGGATCCCCATATTAGCCGCCTTTGGACCACTGAGTCAGAAAGGAGTTGTTACATGTCTCCTTCCACAAAGATTTCTCATTCTCCCATCGCAGCAGGTGGCAGAGTGGTAAAGAATCTGCCTGCCCATGCAAGAGACGCAGGTTCAATTCCTGGGTTGGGAAGATCCCCTGGAGAAGGAAATGGCAACCCACTCCAGTATTCTTGCTTGCGAAATCCCACTGTTAGAAGAGCCCAGTGAGCTACAGTCCACGGGGTCGCAAAGAGTTGGACACAACTCAACAACTAAGCGACAACAACGTAGCAGGTGGCCACCCCCACCTGTCCCCCATGCAGCTTCCCAAATTCAAATTACACAGATAGTCACAATCTGACTTGGAACAGTCTTAAAATGAACATCTTACACACCATTAAATGACCCCTGATTGAAAATAAAAATCAAAAAATCAGACCTAATATTAACATGTCTTTAATATTAAGCTAACAATATTACAGGGCTAAAATAATTGCAGGCTTCTTTTGTTTCTATTTCCCAAAATTACTATGAAGGGGTAGCTTGATCTGACTTAAAATTACATGGTTCACCAAGGCTGTGTTCTATTTTACAGAGAAGCTTTAATAACTAATTCCTTTACGGACATTCCCAGAGCTGATAAGCAGCCATTCCAGCTCAAGGATAAGAACTTTTTCCTGCTCCCATACCTCACCCAAGTCTGGCAGGCCTGGAATGGCTACACCCTAACCAGCCCACGGATGTGGGGTCAAGTTTCCAGATAAGACATAGGAATGCTTAGGATTAGATCTGATTGAGTGACTGGACCCCAAATCACATTACTTCTTACTGACAGGTAGGAATGCTGGGCCTGTTGGAAACATCAGACACACCCACAGGGCTATCTGGAAACTACCCAGAGCCCTGAGAGATGAATCTGGGTTGAGACTGTCAGAAAGACGCCCTGGAATCACAGAGGCTGCTTGCTGTCCACTGGCCCCTGCCACAGGGGCTCTCGACTAGTGGGGACCCACAGTCACGCCTTAGTTCTTCACTGGATCCCAACAGGAGGAAGCACTGCTCCAAACTGGACTGCGGGCTTGTGCCCAGGACCTAGGCAGCACCGGCCTGGCCTGGGAACTGAGGATGGGGTGTGGGGAGCAAATGAACTGCCCTGGCCTCTAGGATCACTGTAAGTCTTACAGTGAGCCTGAGTCTGTCCTCTATACAGAGTCTGTCAAGTTTTCTGACCAGACTAAGGCTTGGCAAGGGCGTTCGTCTCAGCACACGGAAGGATAGTCCAGCTGCCAACACCCAAGAAAAGCACGTATGGAGTGTAAGTTCAGCTTTCTCACTAGCTTAGTGGGGTCTCCCATATGCTGGACAGCCCACGTGGCCTCTGGTACAGCATCTTGGACCCCACGACTCTAAAGCTTGGAGGGTGAGTGAGCTACTCAAGATGTTAAAGGCAGAGGACTTCCCTGGTGGTCCAGGGGTTAGTTAAGACTTCATGCTCCCAGTGCAGAGGACACGGGTTTGATTCCTGTTCGGGGAACTAGATCCCATCTGCCCCACCAAGAGTTTGCATGAAACAAACAAACAAAAAAAGCCACCATGCTGGACACAGTAAGGGTGGGAGAGGGACTTTAAGCCCACATCCTTTCTGCCACTCTGAGTTGAGCTGGAGCAGCAGGAATGTGTGGGGATATCGGGACAGCTCACCTACCAGTTCACAGGCTTCCGTCTCATGGTTCCCGGCTGAGGGCTGCCTGACATCACGCACGCACAACCTTTGGCCACAGTGACCCAGTTCCCACTCTCCCACCTTGCAGCCCAAGACAGTCAGGCTGGCAGACTCATGCTCCCACACCCCCTTTCCAAGGGGAAGGACATCTGACTCATGCTCGGCCAACTGGAAAACCAAACTACCTCGGGTCTGATTCGAGGTGAGCACCTGACATAGGATAACCAGAGCCCATCAGGGAGGGGCCTTCATTTCCCCCCATCAGCCCTGAATCTAGGGAAGTGCTGAGACTGGGCAGCTGCAGCCACGTTACCAGAGCAGGGGAGGGTCTTCCCCAAAACGGAGCAAATCTGGGGGAGCAGAACTGAGAAACTGAGTCTTGGGTGACATTTGAGCCCTAGATCAAGCCAGGCCTGAAGCCATTCCTCAGGACTTCTTAGTTCCAGAAATCAAATGCATTTTCTTTCTTGCCTACACCATTTTTTAAAAATTGAGGGCTTTCCTGGTGGCTCAGTGGTAAAGAATCCACCTGACAATGCAGAAGACACGGGTTTGATCCCTGATCCGGGAAGATTCCACACGCCACAGAGCAACTAAGCCTGTGCACCCCAATTACCAAGCCTGCATTCTAGAGCCTGTGCCCCCCCAACAAGACAAGCCACCGCAATAAGAAGCCTGCACACTGCAACTACAGAGTAGCCTCCCCTCGCTCCAATTAGAGACAAGCCTAGCACAGCCAAAATAAATAAAATTAAAAATAATAAAAGTTGAGGTATAATTTACACGTAATAAAATACACAGATTTGAAAGTATATAGCTCAATGAGTTTGGACAAAAATACACAAACACACACACACATACATACATATATACAGACATATACATATATATGTATAGACAATTCTTGTCATCTCCCAAGGCAACCAATACTCTGGTTTCTATCATCCTAGACTTTTGTATGTTTTAGAACTTTGTATAAATGGAATTATAATAGTATATATTCTTTTGTGTCCAACTTATTTTGTTCAATAGATTGCTTTGGGATTCATCCATATTGTTGTACTTATGAGTGGTTTGTTCCTTTTAACTGCTGAGTAGAATTCCATTGTAAGAATGTACCATACCAGATCAGACCAGTCAGTCCTAAAGGAAAGTGAAAGTCGCTCAGTCATGTCCGACTCTTTGCAACCCCATGGACTATACAGTCCATGGAATTCTCCATGCCAGAATACTGGCAAGTAGCCATTCCCATCTCCAGGGGATCTTTCCAGCCCAGGGATCACCCGGGTCTCCCGCATTGCAGACGGATTCTTTACCAGCTGAGCCACCAGGGAAGCCCAAGAATACTGGAGTAGGTATCTCTTCTCCACCAGATCTTCCCAACCCAGGAATTGAATCGGGGTCTCCTGCATGGCAGGCAGACTCTTTACCAGCTAAGCTAGTAGGGAAGGAAATTAATCCTAACAGAAATTAACCCTGAAAATTCATGGGAAGGACAGATGCTGAAGCTGAAGCTCCAACACTCTGGCCACCTAATGCGAAGAGCCGACTCACTGGAAAAGACCTTGATGCTGGGAAAGATTGAAGGCAGGAGAAGGAGATGACAGAGGACGAGATGGTTGGATAGCATCACTGACTCACTGAACATGAGTTTGAGCAAACTCTAAGAGACGGTGAAGGACATGGAAGCCTGGTGTGCTGCAGTCCACAGGGTCACAAAGAGGTGGACACAACTGAGCGACTGAACGACGACAAGCATTAAACTGACCTGAGCGACTGAGTGACAACAACCATACGTAGTGTGCTTATTTGCCTAAACCGTTTGGGAATAGATTTCCTGGTAACTGCAGCTAAGAAAAAGTCCTAGCCAGAGTAAGTTCATCCAGAGTGAAAACTATTTGTTAATATCCATGCACATGTCCTTTGTGAACAGTCAAGTTGTTGGGCTGGGAAACAAGTATTTAAGAGCAGGACCTAGGGGACTTCCCTGGTGGTACAGTGGCAAGGAATCTGCCTAGCAATGCAGAAGACACCAGTTCAATCCCTGGTCCAGGAAGATTCCACATGCCTCGGGCAACTAAAGCCCATGGGTCACAACTACTGAAATCTGTGCTTCTAGAACCTGTGCTCAGCAACATGAGAAGCTACCACAATGAGAAGACTCTGCAGCACAATGAAGAGTAGCCCCTATTCTCTGCGCTAGAGAAAACCTGCACACAGCAGACTCAGCATAACCAAAAACAAATAAGCAAAAAGAGTGGGATCTAGGGACTTCCTTGCAGTCCAGTGTTAGGACTCTGCACTTCCGATACAGGGGACACAGGTTTGATTCCTGGTCAGGGAACTAAGATCCTGCACACTGCATGGCGTGGCTCCCCTACCCCCTAAAAAAGTAAAAAGTAAAAACAGACACGCACACACAAAGAGCAGGACCTAGGCAAACACCACAGGCAGTGGGTTTGGAAGAAAAGAAAGGCTATTCAACCTACACTTGCAGAGACTGACAATGAAAAGGCAGACAGGCCAGGTCACTGGGAAGGCAGACACAGAGGCACCAGAGGAATCTTTCCTCCCAAAAGGGGGGCGAGGGTGGACGGAGGGTGGGGGACTTGCTCTAGGCAGTGCCTGGCACCTGGCTCCCCCTACACCCCAGAGAACTAGTGAGGCCCTTCTTCCACACAGCCAAAGATAAAACTCACACATGTAGATATGTTTCCAGCAAACTGAGGGCACAGTGTGAACTTGGGGTCTCCAGGTCAAGAGAGAGATTGAGTGAAGGGTGACCACACAGGGTCTCCTGATTAGAGACTCTCACACAGGGCATGGAAGACAGGGTGCTTTTGGCTGCCTCTCGAGTGTGCGAAGTTATTTTCTCTGCCTTTCTCACTTTCTCACTCCTTCCTAGAATTATGCAATCCCTCACTCAACCACCAAGCTCTGGAAAGCACAATTGTCTGTTTATAAGTTAGCCAGAAACTGACAACCAGCAAGCACAGAAATAGCATGTGATACCCTGCAATACACAAAAATACATCTAATTTAACTTTTCACCACACTGGAGATTCAGGGTAGTTTGGATGAACAGAATCTACCTCTTCCACGTCCATAAAAATTAAAACATGAACTTGCCACTTGTAAAGAGGCCTCCTGCCCGTCCACAGTCTCTGCCAGGTGCCTCCCTTCAGTGTCCCCATCCATCCACACAGGGTTAGGGGGTCACAATATAAACCAAAATGTAGCTATAATCCTGAACGAGATTATTCGGTCACTTTCGCAAATCTATAGACACCTACTGTGTGGGTACAAAGAGTGTGCCACTCCACAAAGATTCATGAACACAACATTTCTGTGAGTCAAATGTATTTTCAGACCCAACTAATGACCCATTTATTTCAACTGGTAGAATGTATTCCCTGATGGTAGACGGTAAAGAATCTACCTGCAATGCGGGAGACCTGGGTTCAATCTCTGGGTCGGAAGATCGCCTAGAGAAGGGAATGGTACCCACTTTAGTATTCTCGCCTGGAGAATTCCATGGACCAAAGAAGCCTGGCGGGCTACAGTCCATGAGTTGAGACATGACTGAGCGACTAACACACACACAGGATATATTCATTATTAGTTTACAGTTCTTATCTAGACCAACGCTGGTATGTGTGTAATTTTGTACACTTCTATAATTACCTTTTTTCAAAACAATTTGTTACTTCTTTTGTTGCTTGTTTTTGTCCATTGCCATATAGATCTTAGTTCAAGGGCCAGGGATCTAACCTGGCTCCTCTCAGTAGTGAAAGCAAAGAGTCCTAACCACTGGATCACCAGGGAATTCCTGTTACGTTTCTAATACAATAATGCTAGAGAAAAACAAACTACTTCTGAAGCGGCAGTTTTGGATCCCCTGTCCTGTTCTCCTCTTAGAATCCAACAGAAACGGAATTTTCTAAGGCATATGGCCCTAGCGAACTCTGTGGGTCTGTCTAGCAAGGCCAGGGGGACCTGCATCTCTCCCTGTTCCTGGTGCTGCAGGCAGGAGAGCTCACCCCCGGCTGGCAACCCTTGCTGCCTGCTCTGCAGACACTCAGTCTGATGCTCGGCCTGGCTGAGCTGCGCTGCACCTGCGGTTCCGCTGTCTTTTATGGCCACCTCCAAGGTAGCCTTTGCGTCATGAGACTCCAGTACCTGAGCCAGAGGAGGAAGTGGTGATCAGGCTAAAGCCAAGGCTCTGTATCATCAGGTGGCAGCTTGGAATCTGGCCAAACAGCCCCAGGAAGCAAGAGACATTTACAGTGTTACAGCTTATGGTGCTGACTCTCCTCTGAGTCACCTAAAATCCTGCTTCTGCCAGGGGACCCGCTCCTGGCCATAATGAAAGGTGAGGAGATGTTGGTTAACCACGCCCCCTGGGCTGCTGGTGTGCACCAGTGAAGCTGGTCTTCTCACACTCCACAAAGATTCATGAACACAACATTTCTGTGAGTCAAATGTATTTTCAGACCCAACTAATGACCCATTTATTTCAACTGGTAGAATGTATTCCCTGATGGTAGACGGTAAAGAATCTACCTGCAATGCGGGAGACCTGGGTTCAATCTCTGGGTCGGGAAGATCGCCTAGAGAAGGGAATGGTACCCACTTTAGTATTCTCGCCTGGAGAATTCCATGGACCAAAGAAGCCTGGCGGGCTACAGTCCATGAGTTGAGACATGACTGAGCGACTAACACACACACAGGATATACTCATTATTAGTTTACAGTTCTTATCTAGACCAACGCTGGTATGTGTGTAATTTTGTACACTTCTATAATTACCTTTTTTCAAAACAATTTGTTACTTCTTTTGTTGCTTGTTTTTGTCCATTGCCATATAGATCTTAGTTCAAGGGCCAGGGATCTAACCTGGCTCCTCTCAGTAGTGAAAGCAAAGAGTCCTAACCACTGGATCACCAGGGAATTCCTGTTACGTTTCTAATACAATAATGCTAGAGAAAAACAAACTACTTCTGAAGCGGCAGTTTTGGATCCCCTGTCCTGTTCTCCTCTTAGAATCCAACAGAAACGGAATTTTCTAAGGCATATGGCCCTAGCGAACTCTGTGGGTCTGTCTAGCAAGGCCAGGGGGACCTGCATCTCTCCCTGTTCCTGGTGCTGCAGGCAGGAGAGCTCACCCCCGGCTGGCAACCCTTGCTGCCTGCTCTGCAGACACTCAGTCTGATGCTCGGCCTGGCTGAGCTGCGCTGCACCTGCGGTTCCGCTGTCCTTTATGGCCACCTCCAAGGTACCCTTTGCGTCATGAGACTCCAGTACCTGAGCCAGAGGAGGAAGTGGTGATCAGGCTAAAGCCAAGGCTCTGTATCATCAGGTGGCAGCTTGGAATCTGGCCAAACAGCCCCAGGAAGCAAGAGACATTTACAGTGTTACAGCTTATGGTGCTGACTCTCCTCTGAGTCACCTAAAATCCTGCTTCTGCCAGGGGACCCGCTCCTGGCCATAATGAAAGGTGAGGAGATGTTGGTTAACCACGCCCCCTGGGCTGCTGGTGTGCACCAGTGAAGCTGGTCTTCTCACTAAGGCCATATTCAGCCTGGATCCAGCCTGGCCTCTAGGATCTGGCTCAGACCACGGTAGGGTGGGGGGGTGGGGAGCAGATAGCATCACAAACCTTTACACCTCCTCCTTCCCCCACCCCCACTGGGGGAAAGATTAAAAGCTCCAAGGGGGGGTTCAAACACCTGGAAAGATATCATCACCCTTCAGTAAAGATGGAGTGGATGAACCCCATGACCCAGCCTGGGCTCCTCAGCACATGTTCCCCTACACAGATGCAGACAGACAAAGCATACATGCATCTAACAAGAAATTATACTTCACTAAGATGAATGGTGCAGAGGAGGACCTAAGAGGAGCCACTGATCAAAAAAAAAAAAAATTCTCCTTCCTTCTCTGCTGGATCCTCGAGGAAATCCAGTGTAAACAGGGCCCATAAACCAGGGCACAAAGAACCCTGGAGCCCTGTCCAGAATGAAGGCTTCTATGAATAAGAAACAATTTCTCCTCCAGCTCTTGGGTAAAAACAATGGAGCTAAATTCATTTCAGGCCATTAGTGTTCCCAGAGGAAGGAGAGGCAGAGATAAGGTCTCACAATGCAGTACTTTGTACCAACTCTCTTCTTCCATATACTGCTAAGCCATTTCATTTAGGTCTTTTCAACAGCCTTGGGAAACATCTTTGTCTGATTTTTCTCCAGCTGGTTTTCTCTTGGCCAAGAACAGATCTTCCTGTGAGTTTTAGGATTACAGGCCTTAGAGAGCCCCAGAGAGAGGGTCAGCTCTCAGGATGCAGCGTCTTGGTAACGTGTATTACTCTGCATTAACTCCAGGCCAAAACACACATTCTTCCAAGACACATTAGGCTGAGCATAGAAATCTGTCTGGGAAAAAGAAACTCCATTTCCACGGGTCCTTCTTTTAAGAAAGTAATTTATTATTTATTTGTATAGAACTGTACCTCTATTTAAAAATATTAGTTTAAAAAAAGAAAGAAAAAAACAATGAGAAACCAGAGAAGAGAGAAACATACTGTGACATGTGACAGACCAGAAAGTATTCGGTACTTTCCGTATGTTCTGAATCCAGAGACACTCTCACCCACCCAGGTTGCTCACCCAGGGGGCCAGGTCTATGCTCATGTCTGACCTGGGGTCAAACTGAATCTGTGTCCTCAACTTTGTATAGCCACATTCCGCACAACCCCAAGAAGACCTTGACTTGCCAGAGGGCCTCCTTCTCTGCAAGGATTGTCTCATACATTCAGGGTCTAGGACCAGCAGGCAGAGAGGATTTGGGGGCAATTAATCTTCATTTTGTGTACAAGTTACACAATTCAGCTCTGAATATGGACCATGTACTCCCACCCCCTACTTCTCACTCTCTGAACTATAGCAAAAGAGGCTAATTATCTAGTCAAGCATGGCCTGAGCTATCCCAGGAAATGAGGCCCCCAAAAGGAAAGGCTACCCACTCCAGTATTCTGGCCTGGAGAATTCCATGGACTATATAGTCCATGGGGTCGCAAAGAGTTGGACACGACTGAGTGACTTTCACTCACTCATGAACTGCCAAAGGAGCCACAATGAGTTAGGATCAAGTGTACCCCCAAACCTGAGAGCCATCAGGCTCACAGCTTGCTGCCACACAATAAATGCTTTTTAAATGAACAGAATAGAATGGCACGTTCAAGGAAAGTACAGGGACTTCCCTGGTGGTCCAGTGGCTAAGACCGGGGGCCCCCAGTGCCGGGGGTCCAGGTTTGATCCCTGATCAGGGAACTAGATTCCATATATTACAACTAAGAAATGGTGCAGCCAAATAAACAAGTGATTTTTATTTTTTAATTTTGGCCATGTCACAAGGCATATAGGATATTCATTCCCCAACCAGGGATCGAACCCACACTCTCTGTGTTGGAAGCACAAGAGTCTTAACTTCTGCACCACCAAGGGAGTTCCATAAATAATTTTTTTAAAAAAGGAGGAAAGAGAGGGAAGGTAGGAAAAACAGAATAAGAATGAAAAAGTCTGACTTGACTGGAAACTAATTTGACCCAGTAAGTGTGCATAATGAACACCCCAGTCTCGGGGTCCTCACTCCCTGCCCCCAGTTGGCTCATCCACTCAGTATGTGCCCCCGCTGTTTCCAGTCCTCGCCGCCTGGCCTCCCACAGCTATGATCGCTCTTTACCTTCAATCTTCACACCATCCCAATGTCTTCACTCTCAGCTTTCAAAAGTCCCTAGACCTCCCTCCTCATCCTAAACAAACCTGCCTTCTTCTCTCTCCCATACCCCTCCAGCAACTATTTTCTCTGCCCTTCTTCCCCCTGTACTCCCCCACACTGACTTTTGCCCCCAATTCTCCACCTACTCATTTACCAAGAACCCCCTAAAGCAGGGGGTTCCCCAACCTCTGAGATCTAATGCCTGATGATCTGAGGTGAAGCTGATGTAATAATAATAGAAATAAACTTAATTAATTAATTAATTTAATCATACCAAAACCCTCCCTATGCCCTGCCCCCTGGACCCCCTCCCACCCTCACCCCCAGACCTGGTCCGTGGAAAAATTATCTTCTACGAAACCAGTCCCTGGTGCCAAAACAGTTTGGGGCCACTCTCCTAAAGGACTACATCCAGGATTTTCCAGGGCTCTTCTGATTTGTCAGCCTCATCTCTCTACTAGAAAGATCTCTTCTCTCAGCTGCCTTGACACTGTCAACCTCTGGGCTTGTTTACCATCTCTCTGCCTGCCCCTTAAGTGAAGGTATTCTCTTCTATACTGGGTCCTTTTTCACAATATCCTACCACATTCCACATTGGGGCACCTCAAAGCTGCAACTCCAGCCCGGGTACTCTCGTGGCTGCTGAGCCCACTGAGTGGACTCCCCATAGGGACCACTACTCGGATAACTCTTGGGAGCCTCAAGTCCACTGCCCCTACCTCAGCTTGCTGGTTACCCCAGCTCAGTGAGGCCCCTGACCATCCCCCCAGACACTGAAAGCAGACATTCTGGACTCCACTGAGCCTGTCTCTTATACACATCTCCTAAAGGACTACATCCAGGATTTTCCAGGGCTCTTCTGATTTGTCAGCCTCATCTCTCTACTAGAAAGATCTCTTCTCTCAGCTGCCTTGACACTGTCAACCTCTGGGCTTGTTTACCATCTCTCTGCCTGCCCCTTAAGTGAAGGTATTCTCTTCTATACTGGGTCCTTTTTCACAATATCCTACCACATTCCACATTGGGGCACCTCAAAGCTGCAACTCCAGCCCGGGTACTCTCGTGGCTGCTGAGCCCACTGAGTGGACTCCCCATAGGGACCACTACTCGGATAACTCTTGGGAGCCTCAAGTCCACTGCCCCTACCTCAGCTTGCTGGTTACCCCAGCTCAGTGAGGCCCCTGACCATCCCCCCAGACACTGAAAGCAGACATTCTGGACTCCACTGAGCAGCACCTTTCCCACCATATCTGGTCCATTCGTTCTTCCAGTCCCTGCTGACTGCCTTTGCTCAAGCCCTCTTCATTCTACAGCCCCCACTGGGATCCCTGCCTCCAGTCTGGATGCCAGGTTTGACTTAGGGGTACAAGCTGGTGGGAAGGATAGGTGGTGAGGATGTGTTTACCTAGTACTTTAAGTTACTGAAAAGTATCAGTAGTCCCTATCAGAGTAGGACAGAGACAATGAGGATTAACCCTCCACATTCCCTGCCTGGCTCCACTCTGGCCTCTCCCCCACCCCTCACCTACTGATCTCTCAGCTTTCAAAGAGGTCTTTCTGTGACACAGATCTCACATGTCTGGCCCTGAATGAAGCACTTTGATAGGTCCCCAGGTTCCCTTTCCCTGCATCCAGGATGCGTGACCCCCGAAAGGCCTGGTTCCCTGTTACACCTCCACACCCCTGAGGGCTCACTCACAAGTGTTCACAATCCAGTGCCTTCACCAGTGTTCCCTTTACTCGAAATGCTCTTCCTCCCCTCCTTCACCTGCATAACGTTTACCAGTCTTCAAGGAGCATTTGTTCAGGGAAGGTTCCCAATCAATGCCTTTTATTAACCTTGTACTAGGAACATTCTCTGGACTAGTATGATGTAACACAATGATCATTACAAGGTCTCATTTTCAGAAGAGATGCTTCTAATTGTAAACCAGTGATTCATCATATTTCGCACCCACGATCCTCTTATCTACCATTGGAGAAACCACCTGATAACACTCAAGCTTTGCATCTGTTCGCAGCTCCCTGGCCTTCCACCCTGTCCTAGGCATATCCTCCCCAGGAAAAACTGTTCTGGAAGACCAAGGAACATAACATTGGCAGGTGTTCACCATCTCCTCTGCCCCTCCCTCTGTCATTTCCCCCAGATGGTCCAGACATCCACCTGTCCAGAAGACAAACAATTTGGGGAGGAAATGAAGTCTCAGAATGGGGGAGCCACTGGCTGGAGGCTACACTGCAATTCTAGGGGTGGGGGAGAGGGGTGGCAGTCAAGATCTGAGGCCCTAGGGCTAAGATCTCAGGATTCCCTGGGCTGGCCTTCTGTAACTCCACTGCGTGTGGATCCTCTGTCCCAAATGCGCACAAAATTAGAAGTTTTAATCCTCTAATTCCATGATGACATCTTTTCACTTAAATACACCTTAAAATTACTTTTCTTTAAATGCTAAAAGCAATTTAACCAAAGAGAATTTTTCCAACTCTGTCCTCACCGGTCCCCAGAATATTCTGCCCATCTGGGAGGGACACTGCTGCTCACCAGAGAGCAAAAAACGCCCCGAGGCAGAGTCAAGGGAGGAGGAGGAAGCCGCCCGGAGGGTTTTCACTGGCTCGATCATTACGCTTGGAACAATTAAGAATTGATTGTTCTGTGGGAAACAGTTTCACTGCCCAGTTTATAATTACGCCCTTTGCCTTGGGTCATAGAAGTTATTAAACACACACACACACACAACTTCTCAACCCACCCAGTCCCGCCTGGCCAAGCCCCAAAGGCTATTTTTAGACTCGCTGGGACAGACAAGGAAGGATGGAAGGTGTCTGTCCCCGTGACTTCGGATTCAAAAACATCTTTGTAGCCCCTGCCGGCATCCCAGCGACCCCGCTCCGTGGGTTGGGCCTCTTTTGAGGGGCTGAGCTACGAACTGTTAACTTCAGGGAGAGAGGCCACCGTAGGCACCGAGCTCCCGCGGAGCCGCACTCGCCGCACGTCTCCACAGCAATCGGGTAAATCCGCTTTAGCGTAAAGTGGAAACCCGGCGAGACCGCTGCCCTCAGGGCTGCCGCACGCAGAGGAGACGAAGCCCGAGGTCCCCTCCCGCCCACTAAAAAGTCCAAGAGGCTTACACTGGAAGCAGAGGGCTCCACTTCCACGCGCGACGGCCAAGCACTCGGGTGGGAGCTGGGCTCGCGTCGCCACGCGCCGCGACGCCAAGGGTGACAGCGCTCGAGGAACCGTCCCTTCCCCAAGCGCGCGGGACGGCCGGCTGGGGCGACGCCGAGAGCCCCCCTGGCCCAGTCCTCCGCCGGCACCTGCGCGGGGCGGCCCGGACGTCCCCCCACTCCCAGCCCCGGAAGTCACCTGCTCCCGGCCGCCGGGTGCACCGCCGCCGCAGCCCTCACCGCGAGCCTCCTCCGAGAGCGCCCCAGGCCAGTGCGCCCCCTCCCCCTTCCGGCCTGCTCCACCCCGGCCTCGCGCTCTGCAGCCCCTTCCACAGCCTGGAGGGAAAGAGGTCTGGAGCTCGCGGACTCCCCACCCGCCCACAGCCGCCCACCTTCCGAAAGTGGCAGTGGCCCTCTTTCTCCAGAGGCTGGGGGGCCGCGGGCAGCAGCGCGTCAGTCATGCTGGCGGCACAGGAGCGCAGAACTGACTGAAGCTCCACCCTCCCAGCCTCAGGGGCTTAATCTGGGCGCGGTTGCAGCCTCAGCCCAGGGGCGCAGGGGCGTCTCGCTGCGAGACCCAGGTTGGGGATTCAGCCTCTCGTCTGGAACCGTGGGCGTAAATGCAGCGCGTGGGTGTAACTAAGGCTCCTGAGCGCACGCCGCAGGGACAGTAACCAGACCCAACGCCACTTTTCGAGGGCTCAGGGAGAGCGCGGGATCCCCTAGCGCCCAGTCCGGGAAGCTGGGGAATTGGCTGCGCCACTGAGGGCCTTGACGGGTAATTCAAACCGATTGGCTCAGCGATCAATCCCCAATCCCCCAACTCCCGTTGCATAAACTAGGCAGATCCGCTGGGGGTGGTGGATGGCGGGAAGAGAGAGGTCCACCCAAGGAGAAATCCTCAGAAAAGGTTTCGTGTCCAAGAGATTCGACAACTGCCCTTTTAAACCACCACTTCAAACCTGAGATTTCTCAGCTGCAAGATGAGTCCCTATCACTCTTGAGCTGGTCGAAGGTATTGCAACAAAAGTGGTGGATAACCGCTTAGCTTGTGCAGTAGGAACGCGAATAGTTTACGAGCGGAAGGAGCTCCTGGCGATAGGGGTCGCGTCGCTCTCTCGCCCACCCCTAGCTGATCGGTGGACTCCAGCCTTAGAAGCCTAACACACAAGGTGCAGAAACTGGGCTGCTGGAGCCGGAAACCCCGCGGCGGGTGGGGCCACGCCCCTCTTGGCAGGTGTCCTGACGTTCCTACGTCCTCCCCCAACCAAAGGACACCTTTGCGCAGTTCCTGCTGCGTTTGGCAGTCGCGGTAGGTGCCACGGGTAGAACACGATGCAGTTTGCTTTCTAAACAAGCCAAAAAAGGGAGATACATTAGTGGGTGTCCGAGAGTTTAAAACAAATAGCAGCAAAAACCAAGTAAACGTCAAAATAAAGAAGTAAAAGTTTATCATCACTGCTGGGTCCAAGACGTAGCACGAGAAAAGGCGTTCTCTGAAAGGACTGTTTTAATACAGAGCTGAAGAATCTTAAACATCTGGGGCAAGTATTTTGGGAAACTGCGTCAGGTACAGAAACTTCCTTTCTCAGTGTCAGAAGTGAGTACCAAGTTAAAACTTTGGGAGTTGGTGATGGACAGGGAGGCCTGGCGTGCTGCGATTCATGGGGTCACATGACTGAGCGACTGAACTGAACTGAATAATAAAGTTGTCAATAATAGAACCTCTTCGATAGCCAGAGGGTTTACAAATATGGTTCATGACCCTTAATAAGAGAATTAAATAATCTCCATTTAACAGGTGAGAAGATGGACGCCCAGAGGAGTGAAGTGGTTCAGGGAACCCTGGCCGTTAGTGGCTGAGATCACTATTCAGGGCTGCTGGCTCCAGTCATTCTCTGCTACTCTCAGATTTTTGTCATCTCTTTCTACTACTTCGAAGCTCCAATTGCCTTTACAGTTTGTCACATACGCATGTCACTTATACTATTTTTTTTTTTAATTTCCTGGCTGCATTGTGTAGCATGTGGCATCTTAGTTCCCCCACCAGGAACTGAACCTGCACCCCCTGCAATGGAAGCATGGAATCCTAACCACTGGACCACCAAGGAAGTCCCTGTCACTTGTACTATTATTGGCTTAAGAGTCTTCTTTAAAATTACCCACTTTAACACGCTTTATTTTAAAACACAACTATGTCATAACAATAAGCGGAAAACCAGTGTTACTTTGTTCTATGGGGACATACACATTAAAGTGAATATATTGAAAACCCAAATCTGTTATTTAATCTAGCCTAACACCTTTGCCTTCTTGAACTGCTTCTTTTTTATTAAAAAGGGAGAAGAGCAAGAAAAGGTAGCCTGGTATTAAAGACACCTCAGCCCACCCTGAGAACTAGCTGAGACGAGCTCCTGGGCATCTTTAGAGGAAAAGAAGCACTTTTTTATGTGTTATTGGGGTTCAGTTGCTCAGTGGTATCCAACTCTTTGCAACCCCATGGACAGCAGCTCACTAGTTTTCCCTGTTCTTCACCATCTCCTGGTGCTTGTTCACACTCATGTCCATCACGTCTGTGATGCCATCCAAACACTCCTTCTCTGTCATCCCCTTCTCCTCCTGCCTTCAATCTTTCCGAGCATTAGGGTCTTTTCCAATGAGCTGGTTCTTTGCATCAGGTGGCCAAAGTATTGGAACTTCAGCTTCAGCATCAGTCCCTCCAATGAAAATTTGGGGTTGATTTTCTTTAGGATTAAATGGTTAGCTCTCCTTGCAGTCCAAGGGACTCTCAAGAGCACATTTTGAAAGCATCAATTCTTTGGTGGTTAGCCTTCTTTGTGGTCCGTACATGACTACTGGAAAAGCCATAGCTTTGATTAGATGGCCCTTTGTCAACAAAGTGATGTCTCTGCTTTCTAATATGCTACCTAGGTTGGTCATAGCTTTTCTTCCAAGGAGCAAGTGTCTTTTAATTTCATGGCTACAGTCACCATCCACAGTGATTTTGCAGCCCAAGAAAATGAACTCTGTCAATGTTTTGATTGTTTCTCCATCTATTTGCCATGAAGTGATGGGACTGGATGCCATGATCTTACTTTTTTGAATGTTGAGTTTTAAGCCAGCTTTTTTACTCTTCTCTTTCACTTTCATCAAAAGCCTCTTTAGTTCCTCTTTGTTTTCTGCCATGAGGGTGGTGTCATCTGCATATCTGAGATTATTGATGTTTCTCCCAGCAATCTTGATTTCAAGTTGTGCTTCATCCAGCCTGGCATTTCACCTGATGTATTCTGAGTATAAGTTAAATAAACAGGGTTACAATACAGCCTTTACCTACTCCCTTCCCAATTTGAAACATAGTCCATTGTTCTATGTCTGGTTCTAACTGTTGCTTCTTGACCTGCATACAGGTTTCACAGGAGGCAGATAAGGTGGTCTGGTGTTCCTATCTCTTTAAGAATATTCCACAGTTTGTTGTGATCCACACAGTCTCAATACAGCAGTAGACATTTTTCTGGAATGCTCTTGCTTTTTCTATGATCCAACAATGTTGGCAATTTGATCTCTGTTTCCTCTGCCTTTACTAAATCCAGCTTGTACATCTGAAAGTTCTCAGTACTGTTGAAGCCTGGCTTGGAAGATTTTTGAACATGACCTTGCTAGCATGTGAAATGAGTGAAATTTAGGGTAATGTGAACATTCTTTGGCATTGCCCTTCTTTGGAACTGGAATGAAAACTGACCTTTTCCAGTCCTATGGTCCCTCCCGAGTTTTCCAAATTTGCTTACATACTGACTGCAGCACTTTAGCAGCAGAATCTTTTAGGATTTGAAATTGTTCAGGTGAAATTCCATCACCTCCATCCACTAGCTTTGTTCATAGTAGTGCTTCCTAAGGCACACTTGACTTCACACTCCCAGATGTCTGGCTCCAGGCGAGTGATCACACTATCATGGTTATCCAGATCATTAAGATATTTTTTGTATAGTTCTTCTGTGTATTGTTGCCACCTCTTCTTAGTATCTTCTGCTTCTGTTAGGTCCATACCATTTCTGCCCTTTATTGTGTGTCCTGACAGGCATCTTCTCGGCCTGGGAACCATCTGTGTGTCCCTCCTAGAGGCTGTGCAGCACCAGACATCTGTAGACATTCTCATGACTCCCTGCAGGGGGCTCACAGGCCTGAGCCCTTATCTCTGATCCTGCTGCGATCAGGAAATGAGAGCCGCTGCTGCTAACTCAGCAGGATGGTAACTTCTGACCCCCTATTTGTCAACCCTGCTGGTGTCGTGTGTCACAGGAAGCACCAATGAGCCTCTGTGCTCCTATTAAAAGAGCCGGGCTGGGAACTCCTGAGACAGGCAATGATTAAAACTCAACTATTTTGTCAAGTCCCTGCTTTACCTTCTGGCTGGGACCAGCAGTTGATTCTCCAGGGATTCAGTTTCTCCAAATAAAATGTAGTCTCACCTCCTAAGACCTGTTTGTTGACAAAAGGAGCACTGGTTTCTCTGGGAGCAGCCTGATGTACATCCTGTCTTGGAGAATCTGATGAAATTTGCTAAATTAGAAGCCGAAATCACAATGTAACCCTTAAATGAATGAAAGTATAGAACGAATTATAGATCCAGGGACTACCCTGGCCGTCCAGTGGTTAAGTCCCTGCTCTTTCAATTCAAGGGGCTTGGGTTTGATCCCTGATTAAGAAACTAAGATTCCACATGCCCTGCAGCATGCCCAGGAAAAGAAAATTATAGATCAAGTTTGCATGTTTTCAAGAAAAAAATCTTGGAATTGAAGCCACATGGTGCCATGGAGCACTGACTTGAGAAAACACACCAGGCTCTGTAGGCTTTGCCAATACGTCACCTTGACCAGACCCTTTTACCTCTCATGGCCTCAGTTTCCCCAGATCTGGAATATAGTCAAGTGCATAGCAGTTGTTTATTGCATACTTTATGGCAGGAGCTGTGCTATGCACTTTGCATGCATGATCTCAGTTGGTCAACAACCCTATGAAGTGGGTAGTTTATCATTCCCATTTTACAGATGAATAAGTTGAGGCTCAGATGTTACTAGTCTGGTAAGTTAGATTGCCTGATGTTACAGCACACTTTATGGTACACTACACTGTTACATGTGATTTAAAAGGAAAGATATTTTGGGATCTTGGGAAGAAGTGATTAGGAAATAAACATAACTAAGTGACAGAATAGCTCCCAAAAATATTAGTATTAGTGAGAATGTGAAGCAACCAAGATCTTGTACACTGCTTGTGGGAGTGTAGATTGGTACTGCTACTTTGGAAAACTGGCATTTTCTACTAAAGAGGGATATATGCATAACTCGTGATCCAGCAATTCCAAATCTAGATAGATACCCAATAGAAATACACACATCTGTTCTCCATACGTACAAGAATGTTCATAGCTGCACTTTTCAGAGTGAAAGTGTTAGTTGCTCAGTCGTGTCCAGTTCTTTGTGACCTATGCATTGTAGCCCACCAGCTCCTCTGTCCATGGAATTCTCCAGACAAGAATACTGGATTGGGTAGCCATTCCCCTCTCCAGGTGATTTTCCCAACCAAAGAATCGAACCCGGGTCTCCTGCGTTGCAGGCAGATTGTTTACCTAAGCCATCAGGAAAGCACTTTTCACAATAACCCCTTATTTGGGACTTCCCTGGAAGTCTAGTGGTTAGGATGCTTTGCTTCCACTGTTGGGGGCACAAGTTCAACCTGTGGTTGAAACTGGGGTCCTGCATGCCCTGTGGTGAGGCCAAAATCTTTTTTAAAAAAGCACCTAACTGGAAACTTCTCAAAATGCCCATCAACTGTAGAATGGATAAGAAATTGCAGTGTACTCACATAAGGAAAACTAATTTATTACTATTATTAATATAAGCAACAAATATGTTGTGAGCAAAATGCTTGGCTTACCAAAATATGGTTGAGCCAAAGAAACCAGGCACAATGGTATATAACTCCATTTTATGTAAAATAGGAAACAGACGAAATTAATCTAGTCTGAGATTATTGCTTCCGGGATTGGGGGAATTTTCTATTTCTTGATCTGCTTGTTGTTACACAGGTGTGTTCACTGTGTGAAAATGCACAGAGCTATGTGCTTATGATTTCTGCACTTTTCTGTGCATATGTCCATAGTTCAATAAGAAAGCTCAATGGAAATAAATTGTTGCTGTTCATTCGCTAAGTTGTGTCTGACTGTTTGTGACCCCATGGACTGGAGCATACCAGGCTTTCCTGTCCTTCACCATCTCTCAGAATTTGGTCAAACTCATGTCCACTGAATTAGTGATGCCATCCCACCATACCACTCTCTCTGGCCCCCTCTTTCTCCTGCCTCCAATCTTTCCCAGCATCAGAATCTTTTCCAATGAGTCAGTTCTTTACATCAGGTGGCCAAAGTATTGGAACTTCAGCTTCAGCATCAGTCCTTCCCGTGAATATTCAGGGTTGATTTCCTTTAGGATTGACTGGTTTGATCTCCTTGATATCCAGGGGATTCTCAAGAGTCTTCTCCAGCAGCACAGGTCGAAAGCATCAGTTTGTCAGTGCTCAGCCTTCTTTATGGTCCAACTCTCACATCCATACATGAGTACTGGAAAAACCATAGTTTTGACCAGATGGATCTTTGTCAGCAAAGTGATGTCTAGGTTTGTCATAGCTTTTTGACCAAGGAGCAAGTGTCTTTTATTTTTGTGGCTGCAGTCACCATCTGCAGTGATTTTGGAGCCCAAGAAAATGAAGTCTGTCAATGTTTTGATTGTTTCCCCATCTATCTGTCATGAAGTGATGGGACTAGATGCTATGATCTTATTTTTCTGAATGTTGAGTTTTAAGCCAGCTTTTTCACTCTCCTTCACACTCATCAAGAGGCTCTTTAGTTTCTCTTCTATTTCTGCCATTAGAGTAGTATTATCTGCATATCTGAGGTTACTGATTCCAGTCAATCTCAATTCCATCTTGTGATTCATCCAACCTGGCATTTCGCATGATGTATTCTGCATAGAAGTTAAATAAGCAAGGTGACAATATACAGCCTTGATGTACTCATTTTCCAATTTGGAACCAGTCCATTGTTCTATGTCCAGTTCTAAAGGTTGCTTCTTGACCTGCATACAGATTTCTCAGGAGGCAGGGAAGATGGTTTGGTATTCCCATCTCTTTAAGAATATTCCACAGTTTGTTGTGATCTACACAGTCAAAGGCTTTAGCATAGTCAATGAAGCAGAAGTAGTTGGTTTTCTGGAATCCTCTTGCTTTCTCTATGACCCAGTGGATGTTGGGAATTTGATTTCTGGTTCCTCTGCCTTTTCTAAATCTGGCTTATACATCTGGAATTTCTTGATTCAAGTACTGTTGAAGCCTAACTTGAAGGATTTTGAGCCCTGCCTTGCTAGCATGTGAAATGAGCTCAACTGTATGGTAATTTGAACATTCTTTGGCATTGTCTTTCTTTGGGATTAGAATGAGAACTGACCTTTTCTGGTCCTGGGGCCACTGTTGAGTTTTCCAAATTTCCTGACTTAGCGAGTGCAGCACTTCAACAGAATTATCTTTTAGGATTTGAAATAGCTCAGATGAAATTCCATCTTCCTCTGTCTTTGTTAGTAGTGATTCTTCCTAAGGCCCACAGACTTCACACTCCAGGATGTCTGGTTCTAGGCGAGAGACCACACCATCATAATTATCCAGGTCATTAAGATCTTTTTTGTATAGTTTTCTGTGTAATCTTGCCACTTTATCTTAATCTCCTCTGCTTCTGTTAGCTCCTCACCATTTCTGTCCTTTATTGTGCCCATCTTTGCATGAAATGGTCCCTTGGCATCTCTCGTTTTCTTAAAGAGACCTCTAGTCTTTCCCATTCTGTTGTTTTCCTCTGTATCTTTGCACTGTTCTCTTAAGAAGGCCTTCTTCTCTCTCTTTGCTCTTCTCAGGAACTCTGTATTTGTGAGTGACATTAATTCCCAGGCATTTAGAGCAGAGTTCTTTGTATGTCTTGAGTACCATCCCACCACCAGCACTGATGTGTGGACCATGAGAAAGAAATTATTCTCTACCCAGCTGATTCACCTATCTTCCTATCTGCAGTTTCCTGATAAGATTCTGAGATTTGTAGTTTCCTGTCTGTTGAATAAGAAAGGAAGAGTAAGTGGTGTTTTCGCTTTTAGGGGCTTCCCTGATAACTCAGTTGGTAAAGAATCCACCTGCAATGTAGGGGACCCCAGTTCAATTACTGGATTGGAAAGATCCTCTGGAGAAGGGAAAGGCTACCCATTCCAGTATTCTGGCCTGGAGAATTCCATGGGCGATACAGTTGCAAAGAATCGGGCTCCCTGAGCAACTTACATTTTCTTTATCAGTTGCTACAGCTTTGCAGAAAAACAGGCTGTTTATGGGACTTCCCTTGTGATCCAGTAGTTAAGACTCTGTGCCTCCAGTGTAAGGAGTACAGGCTTGATTTTTGGTTGTGGAACTAAGATCCCACGTGACTTGTTGTCAAATAAATAAATAAATAAATAACAACAAAAAATAAAAAACTGTGCTGTTTAGAGATTCCTACTGCCAAGATTCAGGAATATTGGGCAGTAAGTGATCAGAGTTGCAGGTGAATCATTTCTGAAGATCTGGAGTCAGAAAGGTTGGTTTACTAAATGCTTGTGATTGTCAGAAATCCAATAAAGTAAACTCGCAACAATAAATTTATTGGGGGTTTCTCACCTTTCAGAAGCTATAAGCTGTAAGAAAATTAGCTAGGTTAATTTAGAAATAAAATCTTGGACCTTCATGGTTTTTCTGGGTATATAACCTAGGTATATAGGTATATAACCCTAACCTTCTTTACTTTCAAAAGCTCCTTATTCACAACAACAGTGATGATCAAAGGATGGTGCTGGGGCTCTGAAGGGCTTCGATAAACATAAATACTTTCTCTTTAGTACATTAAATTTATCAAGGCAGGAAAGGAGCTAATCCATACAAAAACCTTTAAAATGAAAACCAAGTTACTGACATAGAAGGAAAGACTATCATGGATGCAGTTAAAAACAAAAATTCAAGTGGTTCAATGTTGTATACGTGTATCCCCCTGCTCTGATTTCCTTTGATCAGTGGCAGCCAGTGTTACCAGATTCTTTGGGGAGTTTACCGGGGATATAGCATATTTGTGGATGTACCGTGTCCCTACATTGTGGATGCAATAGTCACAGTGAATTTGGCCTTTTATGCTTTTTCTTAATATAAATGGCAGTACTCTGCCTCACTCTCTGTTTGCTCATTTAACAGCATCCACTGGAGATACTCAGCATCAGCATCTTTATTTTTAAAATTTTATGAATTTATTTATGTTTATTTTCGGTTGTGCTGGGTCTTTGTGCCATGGGCAGGCTTACTCTAGTTTCAGTGTGCCAGCTTCTCATTGCAGTGGCTTCTCTTGTGGCAGAGCACAGGCTCTAGGGCACTCAGCTCGTGGGCCAAAGAACACTGTCTCAGCTGTTGCCATGCGTGGGCTTAGTTGCTCTGTGGCATATGGGATCTTCCCAGACCAGGGATTGAGCTCATGTCCCCTGCACTGGCCTGTGGATTCTCAACCCCTGGACCACCAGGGAAGTCCCATATCAGCATTTTTAAATGCTTTATAGTATTTTATCATAAAGGTTGTTCCCAGTACTTCTTATTATTAACAAATTGCCACAAATCTTCATGGCTCCAAACAAGGACAATCATTGTATTATTAACTCTCTTGGTTTCAGAAGGGACTGAGCTCAGCTAAGAGATTCTTGCTTGTGATCTCTCAGGCAGCTGTAGTCAGCTGCCACTGGAACTGGAGTCATTTTGAATCTTCCTTGCTCACCCATCTGGTGAATGATGCTGACTATGAATCCCAGCTGGGTCATTGTCTGGGCTATCAACCTAGCCTCTCCTCATGGCCTGGCTTCCTCACAGAATGGAGATTAAGATTCCAGGGCCAGCAGCCCAAGAAAATCGAAGCTATCAGTTTCTTAAAGCTTGGATGTGGTAAATGTTATATTGTCACTTTTACTGTATTTTTTCGGTCACAGGCGTGGAGCCTAGATTCAAGGGAGAGCACATGGACTCCACTTTTTGATGGGAAACTTGCCCAAAACTTCAAAACTATGTTCTTAAAAAAAATTTTATTGACTTAATTTACAATGTTGTGTTAGTTGCAGGAATACAGCAAAGTCTATCAATTATACATAGAAGCTGTGCTTTTTTTGTTGGCTTGTTTTTGGCTATTCTGTGAAGCATGCAGGATCTCAGTTCCTTGACCAGGATCAAACCTGTGTCCCATGCAGTGGAAGCATGGAGTCTTAACCATTGGACCACCAAAGAAACCCCTAGATGATGTTTTTAAAATAACTTTTAAAAAGTCAAGAACCATGACTTATTTAATAAGTTATTCATTCTTCAAAATTATTTATTGAGTGCTTACTATATTCCAAGCACTGTTCTAACCTCCGAGAATACAGCACAGAAAGAAAGAAAGAAAGAAAGAAAGAAAAACTGGCTTGAGGACTTCCCTGGTGGTCCAGTAGTTAAGAATCCACCTTCCAATTCACGGGATGTGGGTTTGATACCTAGTTGGGGAACTGGAAACAGTGTCAGACTTTAACTTTATTTTTTTGGGCTCCAAAATCACTGCAGATGGTGATTGCAGCCATGAGATTAAAAGACGCTTACTCCTTGGAAGAAAAGTTATGAGCAACCTAGATAGCATATTCAAAAGCAGAGACATTACCTTGCCGACTAAGGTCCGTCTAGTCAAGGCTATGGTTTTTCCTGTGGTCATGTATGGATGTGAGAGTTGGACTGTGAAGAAAGCTGAGCGCCGAAGAATTGATGCTTTTGAACTGTGGTGTTGGAGAAGACTCTTGAGAGTCCTTTGGACTGCAAGGAGATCCAACCAGTCCATTCTGAAGGAGATCAGCCCTGGGATTTCTTTGGAAGGAATGATGCTAAAGCTGAAACTCCAGTACTTTGGCCACCTCATGTGAAGAGTTGACTCATTGGACAAGACTCTGATGCTGGGAGGGATTGGGGGCAGCAGGAGAAGGGGATGACAGAGGATGAGATGGCTGGATGGCATCACGGACTTGATGGAGGTGAGTCTGAGTGCTCCGGGAGTTGGTGATGGACAGGGAGGCCTGGCGTGCTGTGATTCATGGGGTGGCAAAGAGTCGGACATGACTGAATGACTGAACTGAACTGAACTGAGCTGAGGAACTAAGACCCCACACACCTCAAGGCAACTAAGCCCATGCGCCGCAACTAAACAAGCCCATGCGCTGCAATGAAGGCCCAGTGCAGCCAATATTAAAACAAACAAACCCCAAACCGCCTCAGATCTCTCTCTCCTTGGAGCTTATATTTCAACGGGAGCTTCCATTCTAACGGGGAAGAGAAAGACAGTAGACGTAATACTGAGGCAGTAACCTTTGAGCAGAGACCTGAAGCAGGTGAGGCTGTGAATCATGCCTGTGGTACTCTAAGCACAGGGAACAGTGGCCACAGAGGCCTCGAGGCCAGAGAGTATCTTGAGGGCTCAAGAAACAGTCCCAGCTCCAGAGATTCTGATTCAGGCGGCCCTGGGGCATGGGTAGAAGGGATCGCTCAACAACGTCCTACTGATTCTCAGTCATGCAGACTTCTGACCCTCACTTTGAAAATCTGGGCTTCTTTTCTTTGTTCTGTAAAAAGGAGTTTTGGGGTGGGATAACGGCACCCCGTTGGACAGGTGTTTGTTTCTTTAGCTTCAGTAAGGGAGCCCTCAGTATCCTTCATCCCATATCACAGCCCTTTGCTTATCTGCTTCCCTTTTCTTTTTCCTTTCTCTTTTTCTTCATTCTTTTTTCAATTTTCTTTTTCTCCCTTTCTGCTCTTCCCTTCTTTTTCTCCCCTCCCTACTGTCATGATCTGTGCACAGACTGGAAAAGAATTACCAGACACGAGGCAGAAGAGGGGAGAATAGAGTTTATTAGAGGGAGAGATGAACTAAGAATCTGCCTGCAATGCAGGCGACTCCGGTTCGAATCCTGGCTTGGGAAGATCTGCTGGAGAAGGGAAAGGCTACCCACTCCAGTATTTACCACAATTCAAAAAGACACGTGTACCCTAATGTTCATTGCAGCACTACTGACAATAGCCAGGACACGGAAGCAACCTAGAAGTCCATCAACAGATGAATGGATGAAGAAAATGTGGTGCATATATACAGAGGAATATTAGTCAGTCATAAAAAGGAACACATTTGAGTCAGTTGTGTGAAGTGGATGAACCCAGAGGCTGTTATACAGAATGAAGTCAGAAAGAGAAGAACAAATATATATTAATGAATATTTATGGAATCTAGAAAAATAGTACTGATGAACCTATTTGCAGGGAAGGAATGAAGACACAGAGAATGAACTTGTGGATACACTGGAGGAAGGAGAGGGCAGGACGAATTGAGAAAATAGCATTGACATAGATATACTATCGTGTAAAAATGATAACTAGTGATAAAATGATAAAAATGATAGCTACTATACAATACAAGGAATCCTGCCTGGCACCTCATGACAGCCTAGAAGGGTGGGATGGCAAGGGGAAAGAGGCTGGAAAGGGAGGTGATTATACATATAATTATGACTGATTCCAGTGGTTGTTCACCAGAAACCAACACGACATTGTAAAGCAATTATTTTTCAATTAAAAGAAAGATAGAGTGGTCGATGCTATTGAAACAGCAGACGCCTAGAGAGACAAGGTTTGGTGGAATAGTGGCTCATTTTTGTAGCATCAAGACAAAGAAAACTCCCGTTTGGAGGGTGGCATTAGGTGACTTGTTAGAGTAGTATAGGGTGGGTATTTTTATCTAATATGAGGTCAGGGAGTAGGTTGGTTTAGAACAGGGAGACTCATGACAACGGTTGCTGTGAGGCTCAGTTCTGGAGATGAGCTTGGAGGAGGGCTCCGCATCTGTGGCCTTGGTATAGGGCTCCACACCTACACCCCCACCTTCTTTCTCCTTTTTTTTCTTTTTTTCCCATCTCTTTTTCTGTTATTTTTTTCTTTGACCAAGTGTTGCCCCAAACTACCTTCCCCGTGGGCATCAGGGTACCCTCTGCCTGTGAATCCTTCCAGAGGTCTGGAAGGGGACTACACTTAATAACCTAAGGGTATTATACGGAAAGAGGAGCCTGGCAGGCTGTAGTCCATGGGGTGGCAAAGAGTGGAACACGACTAAGTGGCTGAAACAACAAGGGCGCTATATTCAGATAGCGGGCGCATGTGTGGGGGAGAGGCAAATTCCCCGCACAGGACAGCGGCAGCACTGAGGGGAGCAGAGTTTGCCAGCAGGTTAAGCTGGGGAAGGGTCTGGACCGGTTTCGGGAGGGGTGCGGGGCTGCGCAGATTTCATGGAGCACCAGCAGTCGGACAGCGGGGTGCGTTCCACTCTCTCCCAGGCGCCTCCTCCAGACCGGCACCTGGTGCAATTAGGATGGGACGTCGTGGCAGCCAAAGCCTCCGCGGCAACTCCTGCGGGGGTCTACCTCCAACAAAACGGGTTTGAGAACCACCAGACGCGGATCCCAAGAAACAAGATTGCCTGGCGGGATCAGCACTTGTCACGACTCACGCTTAGAACTCGTAGCGGTTCGCGGAGAAAAAAGTGCGGAAAATGTTTGGCCGCTTGAGGCCGCCGTAGCAAGGGGGCGGGGTCGGAAGGGAGCAGTATGGCGGCGCTGGACAGTGACAGCGACGAGGATTTGGTCAGCTATGGGACTGGCCTGGAGCCGCTGGAAGAAGGTGCGGACTACATTCGTCACCAGGGCCTCTGGCAAACACAGGCTGGGGGGTCCAGGGTTCGGGGCCAAAACACTCAACCCTGTGCCAGACCTTTTCTGGCACTGGAGGAAAGGCTTGCGTGCTACGGGCTCTGGGAACAGCGACCAGAAACGCGTGCACTGTGCTTTCGGGGTGCTTATGTTTTGGAGGGACGGATGAAAGGCCCGGAGGGATGGGAAATAGAAAGATGACAAATAGGTTCGTGTGAGAGCCGAGTTAGGGGAGCAGCGGTGGTCAGGCGATCATCTGTGTCGTCCTTTCCTACGACAGGACGTTTGAGTTCAGACCTGAAACAGAGAAAGGAAGCAACGGTATGAAGATTTGGGTGAAGAGCATTTTAGGCAAGGCAGACAGCAAGTGCAAAGGCCCTGAAGTCGGAGCCAGTTTGGCAAATTGAGAAACAGGCCGGACTGTTGTGGGTGGAGCATACAGCACCGGGCGAGGCTGGCAGATGATCTCGGAGGAGGTGGGGGTTGAACCTTACTTGGTGTGGTCAAGGAGTTTGAATTTTAATACCAAGTGTAGAAGAGTCATGGGGGAGGGGTTACACAAAGGAGGGATGTATGTTTTTAGGTTTATTCTATCCTTGATTTTGTGAGTAGGCCGGTTGGGGGTGGGCAGGAGTGAAGCGGGGAGATTAGCAAAAATTAGGGCGATGATGGTGGCGGCTGTAAGTAGTGGTGAGTTGAGAGTACTTTGAAAGCAGAGCTGACCGAGAACTTGCTGGTGGAATGTAGAGGTGAGAGCAAGATGAAGCAAGATTCTCTTCCATGTTTCTGGTCTGATCCACTTCATGACTTGATTTGTTCAGTAAAGTTTGTATTAACTAGCCAGTAAGGACTGATGGCAGTGCTAGTCCCGTGGAGGAAAACAAAGGAAACATGGTGGGCGAGGAGTTAGTTGCAGACTCCTTTTTTCTCCACCCTGGCCAGCTTGTTTGTACTTAAGGGACATAGCCACTGATGACCCTCTTATTCCCTACAAACAGTTCAGATCATTAGGAAACTTCTGCCAGATGCTGGCCCTGTATCTATTCTCTGAGTACAAAAGACAAAGAAATGCTAGTCTCCTGAAAGCTTCTTATGTATTTAAAGACACCCCTTCCGTTTCCTCTAAGACATCTCTGTACCACACTCAGTTCTCTAATAAATTCAGTTTAAAGTCCCCTCAACCCTAATTTGTCAAAGCTTTTATCCAAGTATGGGACCGGAGTGTGGGTAAAGTGGGGTCATCACTAGCTGCGTCCTTTATTTTAGGCTGTACTTCTTTAATACAATCTAAGATTGCATGGGGTCTCCACAGTGGCTCAGTGGTAAAGAATCTATCAGCAGTTCAGGAGCGACAGAAGATGTGAGTTCGATCCCTGGGTGGAGAAGATCCCCTGAAAAAGGGAATGGCTACCCCCTCCAGTATTCTTGCCTGGAGAATCCCATGGACAGAGGAACCTGGTGGGCTACAGTCCATAGGGTTACCAAGAATAGGACACGACTGAAGTGACTTAGCATGAACACACACACACACAAGATCACAGTAGCTGTATCGGCAAACATATCATCCCATGATCCCAAGGAATTTATTGACAAAGATACTTGATTCAAAGAGTTTCGAATCTAGTTGAAAATAAAAGTATGTGATTCACAAGCGCTAAAGTACATCAAGTAGAGAAGAAATAACCTACACAAGCTAACAGGGAAACCTGAGAAGGCAGGATAGGACCCCCTGAAAACTGATGGTGGGCTACAGTCCATAGGGTTACCAAGAATAGGACATGACTGAAGTGACTTAGCATGAACACACACACACACAAGATCACAGTAGCTGTATCGGCAAACATATCATCCCATGATCCCAAGGAATTTATTGACAAAGATACTTGATTCAAAGAGTTTCGAATCTAGTTGAAAATAAAAGTATGTGATTCACAAGCGCTAAAGTACATCAAGTAGAGAAGAAATAACCTACACAAGCTAACAGGGAAACCTGAGAAGGCAGGATAGGACCCCCTGAAAACTGGTTGGAATTTAGGTATGCAGAACGAGGAAGGGTTAAACATGCATGGGTGGAGGTTATAGCCTGTCAGGAAGGAGTTTGGGTCATTTCTATATTTCTGCTCTCGGTTGTTTCCTTGTGAAGTGACATATTGTAAGTCATCAACTATTTGATCTATATTTTTCTTCCTGTTTTGATGGTGTACAAAATCTGGAATGAAGCCTAATGGTCTAGATAGTCTTTTGAAATAGAGTGAACCTTTTTTCCTGCCCTAAAATGATCTTTTAACTTCTCATCACTAGAAGTTTTTGAGGACTGATTCATTGTTACCTAAGCACTTTGAAGTTAAAACACACTCTGACGACATTTTACAATATAACATACTAGACCAATAACCACTTTTACCTCCTGCTTTGAAACTTTAGTGACAGGTTAGACAAACATTGGTAGAGGACTCTATTATTTAATTAAAGTTGCTGGCCCTGACAGAAAGTTTTATTGGTTAAGAGACAGTGAAGGGATTCCCTGATGGTCCAGTGATTAAAAGACTTCGCCTCCCAATGCAGGGGGTGTGGATTCGATCCTTGGTCAGAGAGCTAAGACCCCACATGCCTTGGGGCCAAAAAACCAAGACATAAAACAAGCAGTATTGTAACAAATTCAATAAAGACTTAAAACATGATCCACATTAAAAAGAAAAAAAGTCTAAAAAAAAAGACAGTGGAGCTAGCTCAGTGCGACCTGATGGTCCAGTGATTAAAAGACTTCGCCTCCCAATGCAGGGGGTGTGGATTCGATCCTTGGTCAGAGAGCTAAGACCCCACATGCCTTGGGGCCAAAAAACCAAGACATAAAACAAGCAGTATTGTAACAAATTCAATAAAGACTTAAAACATGATCCACATTAAAAAGAAAAAAAGTCTAAAAAAAAAGACAGTGGAGCTTAGCTCAGTGCGCTGTGATGACCTAGAGAGTTGGGATGGGTGCTTGGGAGGGATACACACACACACACACACACACACACACATATAGCTGATTCACATTGTTGTGCAACAGAAACTAACACAACATTGTAAAGCACTTATACTCCAATTAAAAAAAAAACACAGAATCTTCAAAAAAAGAAAAAAAAGAGACAATGACTGATCTATATACAACAGACTCTTAGACACATAGGTGCTCTAGCCTGGAAGAAAGAGGCCTTGGGGCTTTTCTTCCCTTGGATACATTCACTTGGCTGTAGAAACCTTCTCATCTCCAGCTCATCCTGCAATCAGATTAACAGGACCATTTTCTTCCTCCTGCTGTGATTCTCCCACTTAAAACTACCTTTGACTCCCAGTCACCCACAGGACATGCCTGGACCCTGCAGCACTGTGTTCCATGGCTGCTGCACCATCTGTCCTTCTTACGTATGTATTTATTTAGTGTTGGCTGTTCTGGGTCTTTATGGCTGTGTGCAGGCTTTCTTTAGTTGCAGTGAGCAGGGGCTACTCTGTTGCTGTGCAGGGGCTTCTCATTGTGGTGGCTTCTCTTACTGCAGAGCACGGGCTCTAGAGCATGGGCTCCGTAGTTGTGTTCCAGGGTTCAGCTGCCCCACAGCATGTGGGATATTCCTGGAGCAGGGATCGAACATGTGTCCCCTGCATTGACAGGCTGATTCTTAACCACTGGACTACCAGGGAAGCCCCCATCTGCTCTTCTGGTTCCATATTCCATGGCTTCCTACCAGTCAGACTGCATTACTTTCTCTAACATCTTACCTTCCCCTTTTAGACCTTCTGTTTACTGTTTACTGATGGAATGAATGCCTCTGGGTGACTCTGATGTTGTGGGCCTTGCACATTGTCAGAGCAGTTCCTATACACGCAGGTCTCTATGCACACTGGTCTCCTCTGCTGGACTCTGAGTGCCCTGGGAACAGGAGTGGAGTTGTGTTTAGTTTTCCATACCCAGGTCTAGAACAAACCTGCTTCCTCCGGAAGACGCTCAGTAAACTCCTGGTGGGGGACAAGTAAAGGACAGAATGGGTTGCATCCCTGACTTGAGTTGAAATCTGATTTCAATTTTGTGCTTATTGGTTGTGGAACTTAAGGCACTTCTTTCATCAGAGCATCCTTATCAAGGTATGATAAATGAGATAATATGTGTGAAAGGAAAGGATTAGTTATTATTAGTAGTGATAATTATCGCAGGGCCTCACTAAAATGCCACTGCCCCCTGGAGTTTTCTTGTGCTGTGATTAGAGGTGGTGCCTCTCGCTCAAGAGCCCCGTGGAGCCTAGGGGCTCCCACACTGCGTGGCTCCCAGCATCTGCTGCTGGGTTCTGCTTAGTTGTCGACTGATCTTATCTCCGTTTTCAGCTCAGGAGTACCCAGAGAACCAAGCAAGACAGAACCTTGAGTTGGTGGGACCTGTCCTCTCTCACCTTAACCCGGTGGTTCGCAACTAGGGATGAATTTGCCCCCCAAGGGACTTTTGGCAATGTCTGGAGACATTTTTGGTTGTCATGCTTTATTGGGACAGGGGTGTTACTGGCATCTAGTGTTATAGGCTAGGAATGCTGCTAACCATGCTGTGGTGTACAAGTCAGTCCCGCCTACTTAGGAATTACCCAGCACAGACGCACCATTCCAGCTTAGCCTGGAATCATGCCAGGCATGCGTGCAGTAATGGAGCATGTGGGCTGCATTTCTAAGAAATGGTGAAAATTGTGGATTGGGGGACCCAAGTTGTGATTCAGTTCTTTAGAATGAAATGAAATTTCTAACTTGTACTAACCAAGCTTTGCTGTGGCCAGCGACTGTGCTCAGCTCCTCACATGTGGTTTTTAATCCTTAGCACCATCCTACAAGGTGGTTCAGTTATTACCCTAATTTTGTAGTCGTGGAGACTGAGGCTTAGAGAAATCAAGAAACTTGCCTAAGGTCACAGACCTAGCAAGTAGGAGGGTAGGTTATATTCTAGAAATGACCTAAAGCCTCCATAAGCTACAAGTAAGAATTTAGGACTGTGAGGCTAAACATTTATTTACTTTTTGTTCTGTTATCCAGAAGTAGTGACTGGCTTAATCACTGCAGTAACAGGTGCCCAAGGGCCTTAGGACATGTCTCACCTACTGTACGTGCTACCACTTTCTTGGTCCAGTCACCAAGTTGTGTCCAACTCTTTGAGATCCCATGGACTGCAGCTTGCCGGGCTTCCCTCTCCTTCACTACCTCCCAGAGTTTGCCCAAGTTCATCTCCATTGAATCGGTGGTGCCATCCAACCATCTCATCCTCTGTCACCCTCTTCTCCTTCTGCCTTCAATCTTTCCTAGCATCAGGATCTTTTACAGTGAGTCAGCTGTTCGTATCAGGTGGTCAAAATACTGGAGCTTCAGCTTCAGCATCAGTCCTTCCAAGGAGTATTCAAGGTTGATTTCTTTTAAGAATGACTGGTTTGCTTTCCAAGGGATCTCAAGAGTCTTTTCCAGCACCACAATTCGAAAGCATCAATTCTTCGGTGCTCTGCCTTCTTTGCTGTCCAAATGGCACATCTGTACATGTCTGCTGGAAAGACCGTAGCCTTGACTACTGCCAATAGCAATAGAAGCTGGTACTTTAAAGGTGCTTATTTGTGTGTCCCTCTTTTTACCAAGCACGTTACATGCATTTTCTGATCTAATTTGCATAACAACTCTGAAATAGATGTTGCTAGTAGTGTCATCTCTATTTTACAGATGAGGAAACTGAGGCACAGAGAGGTTAAGATGACCAGAATCCCAGTGCTAGTAAAGGTGGGGCTTGCTGTGACTCCACTCGGAGCACTTTACTACTACGTAACTTGCTTTCTGAATTTAATGTTTGAAAATAACTTGATGGTTACTTTTTATTTTCAATAGATACAGACATTTTCATTAGAATTGATAAAATTAGGCAGTATTTTGTGCTGTGGTACCTGAAACTTTACACATAGGGAATTTATAGGTGAGGCTGAAATTTTTGTTTGTTTGGGTTTTTTTGGCTGAAAGTCGTGGACTGAGGAGCCTGGTGGGCTATAGCCCATGGGGTCATAAAGAGTGAGACACAACTGAGAGACTAAGCACACAAACACATATGTCATGGGGGATCTTAGTTCCTTGACCGGGGATCAAACCTGTGCCCCCTGTGATGGAAGTTCAAAGTCTTAACCACTGGACAGCCAGAGAAACCCAAAGGCTAAAGGGTTTTAAATTCCTGTTTTGTTTGTGTGATATTTTGTTGGACTTCCCTGGTGGTTCAGATGGTGAAGAATCTGCCTGCAATGCAGGAGACCCGGGTTTGATCCCTGGATTGGAAAGATCCCCGGAGAAGGGAATGGCTACCCACTCCAGGATTCTTGCCTGGAAAATCACATGGACAGAGGAGCCTGGTGGGCTCCCATGGGGTTGCAAAGAGTCCGACACAACTGAGCTACTAACACTCACTCACTAGTTTTTATGATTTAGCAACTCAGCTCTTTCCAACAAAGCAGGAAAAGGAATAAATTTAAAGAAGAGTAACAGTAGTCCATGGGGTTGCAAAGAGTCAGACACAACTTAGCAAATAAATGACAACAAAACTATGGAATCAAGAGAGTTCCAGAAATAAGGAAAGTTAAGCTTTGGGGAAAAATGAGTAATATCAGTGGAAAAATTCTGGACTCAGGGATACCGTGAATTTCCAGAAGAGATGCAGAAGTGCTTCTCTCTGCCATAACCCTCTGCACGCCCTGTGCCACTCCAGCAGCTTGCCTGCTTGACTGCCGGCATATTTCACCTCCATGGGTTGGAACCCTCGCTCCAGTGTGATTCAGTTTCATAATGGAACTTAGTGGGAAAATCAGGCCACTTTTGCTAAAACTTATTTCTAATATAAATATTAAAAGAGATATCTATAATTTTCTTAGAACTGTAAAGAAAATATATATAAAATAATATATTGTTTTAATTGATAAAACATATTGTTTGATAATATATATTGTTTTCTAAGCTACACACTCTATTAAAATCTAGGAAAAACAACTTGAATTATATTTGAAACTGCAAGAAGTGAACAATTCATTATGTTTAAGAAATGATCTTTGGGACTTCTCTAGCAGTCCAGTGGGTAGGACTCAGCGCTTCCACTGTGGGGGACCTGGGTTGGATCCCTGGTCAGGGAACTGAAATTCTGTGAACTGTGTGGTGTGTCCAAAAAATAAATAAATAAAACTGATCTTTCCCCTAAATCCTCTATAACCTTCCACCGCCTTCTCTCTCATTCAAAAAATTTTTTTTCTTTTTCAGGTGAAAGACCAAAGAAGCCAATTCCTCTTCAGGATCAGACCGTCAGAGATGAAAAAGGAAGGATAAACGATTTCATGGAGCCTTTAGTGGAGGTTTCTCTGCTGGTTACTTCAACACTGTTGGCTCAAAAGAAGGTAGGATTTTCTTAATTATAGCTACTGTATGGCTAAAGCAAGTGATTGAAATAAAATAAGATTTTCACTCCTCTGCCCGCCTCACCCCCACCCCCAACAATGCTCCCTTCAAAATAAACTTTAAAAAACATGTTAGTATAGGGTTAGCTGAAAAGTTTGGGTTTTTCCGCACAGTGTAATGGAAAGATATTGGCCAACCCAGTAAGTACTCTGTAGTCGTTTGTGTTCTTTGGATGTTTCCAGAGTGAACTTGTGTGTTGTTTATTGATTACAACCTGAAGGTTTGACTTAAAAAAAAAAAAAGATACATCCCAACCAGATAATTGGACTTCCCAGGTGGCACTACTGGTAAAGAACCCACCTGCCAATACAGGAGACCTAAGAGATGAGGGTTGGATCCCTGGGTGGGGAAGATCCCCAGGAGGAGAGCGTGGATATTCTTGCCTGGAGAATCCTATGGACAGAGGAGCCTGGCGGGCTACAGTCCGTGAGGTCGCAGAGAGTCAGGACTGAAGCGACCTAGCACAGCACAGCGCAACCAGGAGATTAAATGATGGTAGTGACTTCTGGTTTCTACTGCATCCCGCCTCAGGCAGTGCTCTTGCACGGGTCACTCAGGGCATCATCACCCCACATGACTCAGTGCCCAAGGAGGGCAAGCGTCACAGCTGTTTCGTGGGGGAGGGCACTGCAGGTCTTGACCCTGGGGCCCACAGTATCAATCCTCAGTACATGTTGTCCACCTGGAGAAAAGAAAGTCAACCAAATTTTTTTGCATTATGCAACATTGTAAATTCTGTACTGTTTAATGTATGTTTTTAAAAAATATTTTAACAGAGAAACTGAAAGAAAATAACTTATGTATATCAAATATGAATTAAAATGACTGGTTAACTCACCTAGCAATTATTAAGAACAAGATGAGCCAAATCTGTCATAGAGTTTTAAAAAAAATTACTCATACATAACAATGATAGTAAAATAAAGATGGAAAACGATACAACAAAGTGGAAGATGTGTATAAGAGACAGTTCTAGGATTAAACATTGCAACAGTTAGGAAGAGAATGCAGTAGTATTTTTTTGTGTGTTATTTTGTTTTTTCTCTATTAGCTCCCTTTAGAATCATTAATGTCATGGAATCACTCTTCTGATAAAAACACACTGGAAGGGAACACCTGTGTGACTTGTGCAGTAACCAAGCAGCACAAAGCAATTCCCCCTGGAGGGGGAATTTACCCAGCGCTACAGAGCAACTGCCCTAGACAAAGAATCACAGTCATCTGAAACCAAGAAGGAAACGAGAGATAGAGAGAATGCTACCATTCATATTATCATTTCCTAAGAAGACCAGTATTAGTACACCCAGGTGTTCCAAAAGACCAGGGACTCTGTCACATCACATATTTAAGGACACAAATTCCAATTCTGCCAGATTATACATTTCTGCAGTTAGTAATGGGCAAAACACAACAGTAATAAAGACATGAAAATGTAAAATGGGCCTGTCTTTAAGATGAAAATTTGACTTTCAGTTTGAAAGAGGACAGTTAAGTCCCAACATTAGTCTCTGAGTTTTTTAACTTCCACACAAGTTTCATTTGCTTTCATTAAGAGCAAGGGATATGAAAATTGAAAAGATAGTAATCAAGTCACTCTGCTAATTTGGTCATACATGTACATCTTTTATTTCCATAGGAAAAAAGTTTTTAAATTCCATATCATACAGTTATATATAGGTTGACATATACATCAAACCTACCTTTGTTGTAAAAATTGGGAAACTAGATAAGGGAGTAAAACTTGAAAGAATCCCTGGAGGACCTGTAATACAAACCTCCTTATTTAATGTGAGATACTGAAGCCAAATGTCATATTCGGCTAGAATTAGAATCTAGGACTCCATGACTCACTCCACTGCACCACACCACATCCATTACACCCAATAAAATCAACCAAATCTAAACCAACTAAAATTCTCCATCTTCAGGGGGAAAAAAAATGATTCACATCAAACTGAAGTACGGTGGTAAAAATTACAAACTGGCTTCTGATATCCATTTTCCTATCTCTCAGATTTAAGAATGTAAGTTTTTAGCTAGGTACTTTGTCGCAAAAATTGTATTGCCCAGTATCCTTTTCAGCAGACTACCCATTATATAGGCTTCCCTGGTGGCTCAGAGGTTAAAGAGTCTGCCTCTGATGCAGGAGACCTGGGTTCGATCCCTGGGTCGAGAAGATGCCCTGGAGAAGGAAACGGCAACCCACTCCAGTATTCTTGCCTGGAGAATCCCATGGACTGAGGAGCCTGGTGAGCTACAGTCCACGGGGTCGCAAAGAGTCGGACATGACTGAGTGACTTCATACACATACCCATTATATGACTAATTTCTGGCCAGTGAAGTATAAACAGGATTGCTAATATATTGGCTGAAATAGATTTTGATGTCTATTTTGGAACTAGAGGCAGAGCAACAAGACATAAATGATCTGGATCACTAACAAATAGGGAGCCCTACCTACATCCAATCTGAATGTAACTGAAAAATAAACTTTCTTACTTGAGTCCCTGTCATTTGTTTTCCTATAGTACACACTCAGGTTTAATCCTAATATAAATATGCAAAATACATATATAAAAGACCTTCAAATGTTTTAATTAATGTGACAATAATTGAAAAAAAGACTGATTTAAACCATGATTCTTTTTTATCCTAAAGGGATTAGAACATTAATAAAACTTTATATCATGCTTGCATTATCAATCCAATGCCCTGGGCATATGAAATTTCTAAAGCTGAACAAGTTACCAATATCTAGGACAGGTTCTTTGATTGAGGCAAAAAGACAAAAGTTCACATATTCTTTTCTGTATCTTAATTAAAAGCATTACGATTCCAGTTATGTAATGCAATTGTTTATTTGCCAGAGGCATGGAGGCAGAAGTGAAATATATATTTCAAATAATTTGTAGGTTTAGGTACTAAATGCATGTGCCTTGTGTGTATGCATGTGTAAGTTTACTCCAGAAATGCTACATAGAATTTTCAGCCTTATTATTATGAAAAGCAAAATTAGATAACTAAGGCACTATTAAAGAAGCATATTTATAACATGTTAAAAATGGCAGTAGGGCTTGTGAAGAAAGAAATATACGAGTACACTACTGAGGATTATAATTATGTCTGTATGTATGTCATAATTAAAAACTAAGACCAGGTCAAATGATTAGTCTTCACAGATAGACTGTGATATGCTAATACACTGGAATATCTCCTTACCTTTAGGAGTGACAGATTCAAGCATTGTGCAGCTACAGGGCAAAGACTGTAGGAATCCAAATGGGGAAGCTGCTGGGCCCAGTGTATTCCCTGGGAGAGCTGACCTTCACTCTCCTGGAGTTTCTCCCCAGTTGTCCTGGAAGCCTGCTCCACCCACATACTGGGTATAGGTCTACTCCATACTCCTCAGCTCAAGACTCTGGCAGGAAGTCAGAAAGGATGTGAGAGAAAATTAGAGCAGTTTATCTTAGAGGGTTCTGGATAAATTTGACTTCCAGTACAGTTTCTTTCTGTAGGCACGGCACAGGCTTGGTAACCATGAGAGGGGAACAGGGGTGTTAGTTATAGGACTCAGGAATTTGATGGAGTTGGGGCCCTGGTATGGATGGCCATTGCTATTGCTGACCTTAGACTGTGCTGTGCTAGGTTGCTCAGTCATGTCTGACTCTTTGCGACCCCATGGATTGTACCCTGCCAGGCTCCTCTGTCCATGGGATTCTCTAGGCAAGAATGTTGGAGTGGGTTGCCATTTCCTCCTCCAAGGGATCCTCCTAACCCAGGGATTGAGCCCAGGTCTCCCACACTGCAGGCGGATTCTTTACCGTCTGAGCCACCAGGGAAACCACCCTTAGACTAACCAGATTGAATCCTTTCATGGCTGACTAATGCACCTGATGCAGTGTTTCTCTGATATGTTAGTTGTGTGTGGTAAGTTGCTTCAGTCCTGTCTGACTCTTCGAAACCCGGTGGGCTGCCCGCCTGGCTCCTCTGTCCATGCAGTTCTCCAGGCAAGAATACCGGAGTGGGTTGCCATTTCCTCCTCCAAGGGATCTTCCCTAACACAGGGATCGTACCCGTGTCTCCTGTGGCTCCCGCATTGCAGGTGGATTCTTTACAGCTGAGCCACCAGGGAAGCTCCTTGATATATTAGTGTATTTTGCTATCCTGGTGGTCTCAGAGAGGTCCTTCCTTTAAGGTGATCTTACATCTTTCTTCTCAGATCTAGATGGGTTCCTTTCACTGTTTCTTTCTTTTTTTAAATTTTTTTATTGAAGGATAATTGCTTTACAGACTTCTGTTGTTTTCTGTCAAACTTCAACATGAATCAGCCATAGGTATACGCATATCCCCTCCCTTTGGAA
>SJYC01100264.1:0-70018 GCA_006408675.1 Madoqua kirkii
GGTTGGGTGATGCCAGCTCTTGTATTCAAGTGGTTTCCTTTGCGTGAGTTCTCGCTATTTGATACTCACTAGGGTTAGTTACCCGGTAATCTAGGATCGTGGAATCAGTGCTCCCACTCCAAAGGCTCAGGGCCTGAACTCCGTTTATCCATGCAGTTTTTCATCCACTCAACCATCAGGTGTTCTGATGATCACCCTGTGCTCCAGGCACAGAGCTCTGAGCTGAGGACTCAAAGATGAAGGGTTCTTGCACATAAGAGACTAAGAGAGTGTGTATTCTCTCTCTGATAACTCTTCTGGGAGCCTCCTTTTGAGTTGCTGGCTCAGGAACCCAGGCTCCTGCCATGTTGTGGCTCCATGTTCCTCTGAGTCTTTGGAGTTCTCTCTATTCAATCATCTCATTTCAGTTCAGCCACTCAGTCATGTCCAACCCACTGTTTAGCTTTCAATGTATAATTTGATTTCTCTTGGTTGCAAATTCTTCTGGGGAAAGAAGAATTTCTCACTGTATCCCCTAAGTTCTGACATCAGGGCATGTGGAAATTAAAAGTTCATGTGGCCTAATTTTGTCTATGTAAGCAGTGAGCTGAGAAGTCACTGAGAATTTGTAGTTATTGGAAGTTTCAATTCCATGTGTGTTATTTAATTATTTAGTCGTAAACCAAAATACCATCTATGATTATAATGTTCTAAACTCTTTTCTTTCAAGGATGGACACCGTCTTCCTTCGTGTCTTCACGACAGAACAGAGCAGACAAGTCTGTTCTTGGTCCCGAAGATTTTATGGATGAAGAGGTGGGTATGCAGAAGTATAACCACCACTTTGCCAGTGGGATGTGGGTGGGCGGTTGCTGTAGCACCTTCTCTCTTCCTGGGAAGTCCAGTGTACGATCTCCTCTTTGTAAGATTTTATCTTTTCCGTATTTGGACTTTATAGTGCCCTGTACGTGAATGGATTCTCATTCATTGGTATAGTGCCTGAACAGGCTGGTGCCAGTTTCTAAAGTCAAGAGTGTAAGCAGAAAGTCATATAATGGCAAATTTACTTGAAAATGCCCCAACTGCCCCAGGAGTGCAACGTCTGCTGAGCTGAGTCCATAGCCTTCCACAGCGACTCTTAAAACACATACTGCTGTTTCAGTTCAGTTCAGTTCAGTCGCTCAGTCGTGTCCGACTCTTTGTGACCCCATGAACCGTAGCACACCAGGCCTCCCTGTCTATCACCAACTCCCAGAGTTCACCCAGACTCATGTCCATTGAGTTGGTGATGCCATACTGCTGTTTGAAGTGAAAGTGAAGTCGCTCAGTCGTGTCCGACTCTTAGCGACCCCATGGACTGCAGCCTACCAGGCTCCTCCATCCATAGGATTTTCCAGGCAAGAATACTGCTGTTTAAGGAGGAGTAAATGACTAGAGAAAGGAGTGAAAGGAAGTCCCATGCAGGCATTTGCATGTCTCATTAAAGCAACCATGACCGCCAGCTTCTTAGGGTAAACAGTAGGGGGTTCTAAAGTGGTCCTGCAGCCCAAAGGTTGGGCTCTGTTTTCTTATAAATTAAACCTGTTCTTTAAAACCTATTCATGGGTTCATTTATGATAAAGATTAAATAAAGTACTTATTTTGGCATGCTTTAGGCTGCAGGTGAAAGGCCAGGAGTGGTCCTTTGCCTGTTTGACCTGCATAGTCTAGGAGGAAGCATATCTAGTGAAACAAGTTTGGATGTCAGCAGGGTCCCAGGTTCTTAGTAATCTGCACGTCTGCTTGTCCTTACATGAGCTTTCTTTGCCGTTGTGAGGTAGCTGTGGTAGTTCGAGGTGGCACGTTTGTGATGATGTTACCCAGTGGAAGGAGGACTTTCTTCTTGGAATCTTTTCTTGAGAGCAAAGAAACCAACTGGTGGTTTTCCCTCACATCTGCTCTGGTGAATTCTTTTATACTCATTCTTAAAGCAGTCCCTGGCAGGGAAAATGGGATCAGAGTGCCTGGCTTAGATAAGACATGAACCACCGCCCCACTCCTGAACCCTCCATACCCAACCAGAGACACTGTTCCTAAAGTGCACGGTAGCTCAGAGCAAGGCTGGTGCCTGGACAGCCTCAGGGCTCTGTGGGGAAAGAGGAAAGGGCCTTGGTTTTTGGACAGGCTGCCGACGGTAACTGCTTCAGTAAACGCAAAAGCTCCTAACGCTAAGCCTGGCACAGAGGTGCTCCTGAATAGTTGCTGACTGTGACTCTAAGATTACCCCCTTCACACTGACCTTTGAGATATTGTCCAAGAAGAACAAACAACACAGCCCTTACTTCCTGTCTCCTAGCGTGGCGTTGCCTGCAGTGGCTTCACTGAGCAGCCGCTGTCGAGCAACTTTGTCGCTGGCCACTGGCCTTAACTTATCCAAAATCACTGTGAAAATCAGCTGCTCTGCTGATCCTTAACTCAGTCTCATAGTTGTAACGCTTTTTTTTTTTCTTCAGAGAAATAAAGCCATGTGATGAATCATAATTATTTTCCAAATAATGTGAGTAATTCTGTTTGTCTTTTTTTTTTTTTTTTCAAGGATCTTAGTGAATTTGGGATAGCACCTAAATCGATTGTTACCACAGACGATTTTGCTTCTAAAACCAAAGATCGGATACGAGAAAAGGCCCGGCAGTTAGCAGCGGCTACTGCCCCTATTCCGGGAGCCACTCTGCTTGATGACCTGATAACACCAGCGAAGTAAGAAGGATTTTTTTGATAATTAATTCATTTATGTGGCTGCACTGGGTCTTGGTTGAGGCTTCTAGGACCCTTGATCTTGGCATGCAGTCTCTTTTAGTTATAGCTTATGGGATCAGCTGGTAAAGAATCCACTTGCAATGCAGGAGACCTGGGTTTGATCCCTGGGTTGAGAAGATCCCCTGGAGAAGGGAAAAACTACCCACTCCAGTATTCTGGCCTGGAGAATGCCATGGATTGCATAATCCATGGGGTCTCAAAGGGTAGGAAACGACTGGGCGACTTTCACACACTCACTGTGGGATCTTTGGTGGGGCATGTGTGATCTCGTTCCCTAACCAGAGACGGAAACCAGTCTCCTGCATCAGGAGCTCAGAGTCCTAGCTGTTGGACCACCAGGGACATCCCTAGAAGAATTTAATTCTGACTTCTCTAATCTTGGCACCACTGCCTTTCCTATGTATGATAATCTTGTTCAGTCACTCAGTCGTGTCCGACCCTTTGCAACCCCGTGAACTGCAGCATGCCAGGCTTCCCTGTCCTTCACTACTCCCTGAGTTTGCTCAAACTCACTTCTACTGAGTCGGTGATCACCTCTGTTACCCACCTTCTCCTCTTGCCCTCAATCTTTTCCAGTGAGTTGGCTCTTTGCATCAGGTGGCCAAAGTATTGGAGCTTCAGCTTTAGCACCAGTCCTTCCAAAGAATATTCGGGATTGATTTCCCTTAGTATTGACCGATTTGATTTCCTTGCTGTCCAAGAGACTCTCAAGAGTCTTCTCCAGCACCACAGTTCGAAAGCATCAGTTTTTTGGTGCTCAGCCTTCTTTATGGTCCAACACTCACGTCCGTACATGACTATTGGAAGAATCATAGCTTTGACTAGATGGACCTTTGTTGGCAAAGTGATGTCTCTTTTAAATACACTGTCTAGGTTGATCATAGCTTTTCTTCCAAGGAGCAAGCATCTTTTAATTTCATGGCTGCAGTCACCGTCCTCATTGATTTTGGATCCCAAGAAAATGAAATCTGAGACTGTTTCCACATTTTCCCCATCTATTTGCCATGAGGTGATAAGACTGGATACCATGATCTTCATTTTTTGAATGTTGACTTTTAAGCCAGCTTTTTTATTTCCTCTTTCACCCTCATCAAGAGGCTCTTTAGTTCCTTTTTACTTTCTGCCATTAAAGTGATATCATCTGCATGTCTGAGGCTATTGATATTTCTCCTAGCAATCTTGATTCTAGCTTGTGATTTATCCAGCCTGGCATTTTGCATGTTGATAATCTTAATTAAGGTTGATTTGGCTGCAAGTAGGAGAAGCCCTCTTAGCCTAGCTGGAGTACAAAAGGGGGTTTTGCTAAAAGGACCTTGTGCTATTACTACATGACATATTTCAGAACTCTAGCCACTGGCTGTGTTACTGGAGGCTGCAGAGCTATTAGGAGCTGGTGCGGCTTCCCTCTTACCCCCTGCCTCACAATTTTAAGGGCTCTCTCCTCATTCTAGCCTCTCATTCTGCATACCTCCTTGTTCTGCTCCGGGGCATGTGGCCTGATTTGGCAGCCTCAGGCCATCATGGCTTCCCAAGCCACATGCTTGGCATCTGTGTGCCCATCCCAAAGCCCTGGGAGAGGGGGCATCTGACAGACTTCCCCAAGTTCAGCCAGCTGTGGTGAGAACATCAGGGCCATGCAGTCCTAACAGGGATGGGAGAAGGGCTCAGGCACGACAGATATATGAGTTGCTTATTTCCTGCTATTCCTTGGTGTTTTAAAAAGTTCACTGTTGGTACCTTGATATCCTAGATTATCTGTTGGTTTTGAATTGCTAAGAAAAATGGGTTGGAAGGAAGGACAAGGAATTGGTCCTCGAGTAAAGAGAAGACCACGCCGACAGAAACCTGGTATGTGTATTGATTACTATTAATTCTGCAGCATACTTTTAAAAAATATTTACTTGGCTGTGCCAGGTCCCAGTTGGGGCATGTGGGATCTTTGATCCTTGCTGCTTCAGTTGTGGCATGCAAACTCTTAGTTGTGCAATGCAGACTTTTTTTTTCCCCCAAAATTATGTATTTATTTATTTATTTGGCTGTGCTGGGTCTTAGCTATGGCACTCGGGATATTTGATATTCATTGCAGCATGTGAGATTTTAGTTGGGGCTTATGAACTCTTAGTTACAGTGTATATTATTTAAAGTCATGACCAGGGATTGAACCTGCATTGGGAGCATGGAATCTTAGCCATTGGGCCACCAGGGAAGTCCCCTACAGCATACTTTTTGATGACTATCTGTTTCTAGAAATAAGATTGCTGGGTCAAGTGATGTGCACATATTTTAAGGTTTTTCACCTGTAATGCGAGATAACTTTCCAGCAGGATTGTACTATTTTACATTCCCATCAGCAGCCTATGAAAGTTCTTGTTTCCTACCTTTACCAAAACAGTGTTGTAGCTTAACATGGTTATTTTCTGTTTATTCCTGTCCTGTGGTCTCCCCAGCCAGACTGTGAACTCGTGGAGGAAGCAGTACTTTCTTTCCGGTTCCCCGTGGTTCCAGGCAGTAGTGGTTAGTCACTGTGTGCATTGTTGCTAGAGTTCAGGTCGGGGAGGAGCTGGTGGAATTCCCAAGTGATGAGTGCCTGACTCTAAAGCTGGAGCACCTCGTACAGGCCCAGGCATCTTCCTCTGAAGTGCGTCACTGAATCAGCTTTCTATATTTCTAGTCACCCCTGGCTAATGCATTTGAAATCTCTTTGATAGATCCTGGAGTAAAAATCTACGGTTGTGCATTACCCCCTGGAGGCTCTGAAGGATCTGAGGTATTGTATGGAACGATTGACCTTCAGTTTGGCACACTAGCACCTGTTATTTTATGAATGTGAAATTTAAGGTCAGAAAATTTTAGAAATCAGTCCTATCCTATTACAGGGAAATACCCATACCCTAAAACTGTCCTCATTATGCCAGATAATGCATTCAGCAACATGCCAGCCCCATCGATGCCCCCAGTCTGTTCAGATTCGTAAAATGGAATTGTTTGTCAGAAATAGGCTCACAGATATAGAAAACAAGCTTATGGTTAGCAAAGGAGATAGCGATGGGGCCAAGGGGGAGAGATAAATTGGGAGATTAAAATATATACACTGTGTGTGTGTGTGTGTGTGTGTGTGTGTGTATAGTTGCTCACAATAAGGACGTACTGTATAACAGGGAACTGTATTCAATATCTTGAAATAACCTATAATGCAAAAGAAATCTGAAAAAGGTGCATGTTATTAAACTGAATCACTTTGTAACATACCTGGAACTAACACAACATTGTAAATCAACTGTTCTTCAATGAAAAAAAAAGGTTACAAAGTATGGAGTTGTTTGTGTTAGTGTCACTTGTTTGGGGACTTGATTTAATGATCTGTGATAGCGGAAACAAAAGTATGATTGCTGTTGTCTGGGGAATGAATCATGGCATTTGAAAATGGTATTTTATAGGCGTTACGCCAAGCAGTGACTCACCTGCATTCCACTTTTTAAACACTGAAAATAGGATGAAGATGATGACTACTTGCCAGAAAATGTGACCTTTGCACCCAAGGATGTCACACCCGTGGATTTCACACCCAAAGATAATGTACACGGACTGGCTTACAAGGGCCTGGATCCCCACCAAGCGCTGTTTGGAACCTCAGGAGAACATTTTAATCTTTTTAGTGGGGGACCCGAAGAGACCAGCAATCTTCTTGGAGACATTGGTGTGAATAAAGGAAGAAAATTGGGAATTTCAGGCCAGGTAAAAGTGTTTTCTGTTTTATAGACAGGGAATCATTGACAAAGAAGAATTCTTGTCATATTGTATTTGCCCCATAGTGCACGCATGTGAGTGTGTGCAAGGTTGCCTCAGTCGTGTCCAATCCTTTGCGACTCCATGGACTGTAGCCCACCAGGCTCTTTTGTCCATGGGATTCTCCAGACAGGAATACCAGAGTGGGTTACCATGCCCTCCCCCAGGGGATCTTCCCCACCCAGGGACTGAACCCGAATTTCCTATGTCTCCTGCACTGGCAGGTGGGTTCTTTACCATTGGTGCCACCTTCAAAGCCCTTGCCCCATAGTAAGCACTCACTGTTGATTGACTAAATGAAGATCTTAAAGGGTTTGTATTTTCCTTAAGAGTTGTCTGAAGATATTTAAAACATACCCTCCTGGTTCGAATACGTGATCCTGTGACCTAATGTTCTTGGTGGAGTTTGCGCATTTCTAGGTGTGAGAACTGCTTTCTCATACCCCTGCTGGGCTGAGCAGAAAACCACACTTACCTCTTTGATTAATTAATAGTTGAATCACAGTTTGCCTCTCCAAATTCAAGTCCACGTTTTACTACCTCTCTCTTTCCCAGTGCTGCAAGCCCTAAGTCAGGAACTTGGGTGTCGGGTTTGCTTGGGAGACTTGCTTTTGACCTTTGAGGAGATGGAGAACTTTTCCTGATTGCCTGTTCTCTCAATTGATTCAGAGATCTTTTTCTTTCCTATATGTGTTTTGTTTTGTTTTGTTTTGTTTTACCCAATCCTTTAATCACAAAGTGATACTGTTTTGGCCATTTCCTACAAAGATTAGGAGTTCCTTTTGCAGCCATTTGAGTAGCAGTGGTCTTTAGACCCTGGTCACCAACCCTGGCCTCAGTAGATGAACATTCTTCCTTTCTCCTTTTGGAGGTCTCATTTCCCTCCCTGCACAGCTGCTTGGGTATGTTCTCCACTTCTCTTCCTGCACTGGGACCCCAACCATGGCTGCCGCTGAGCCTGGTGGATAGCTGCAGCAGAGGAGGCAGGACATTCCCCTCTGGTCATTGTTTTCTAAAAGACCGGGATCCATGTGTTAATCTGGGGCTCCCATTCGCTTCCGTCTTGGTGATCTCCAAGTGCTAATGTGGTCTGATCAGTCATATCCTTATAGTAGCTTCATCCTTCAATGCAGGCATACACTAAAAACCTGAAATTGCTCAGTGTGAAATTCTGTTTTTAAAGGCTTTTGGTGTAGGTGCCCTGGAAGAGGAAGATGACGATATCTATGCCACAGAAACTCTATCCAAGTACGATACCGTTTTGAAGGATGAGGAGCCCGGGGACGGACTGTATGGCTGGACAGCACCCAGGCAGTATAAAAGTCAGAAAGGTAATTCCGTAGGCCCACAGCTGTGATAGGACCAGGTGTCAGGACCTCAGGAAGAAGGGATTGCACAATCGATACTGGAGGGTCAGCCTCTCTGGAGCAGGAAGTCATTGGTCAAAGATGCCGAATGAGAAGCACAGTGGGGAGAAGACAGGCCCACGGTGGGAAGTAAGGCAGAAGTGGGATTTAGACCTGTTCAAGGCCAAAGGCAACTGTCAAGGCACGGTCAGGTGGGGAGGAGGGAGGGGCTGGAATCAGGAAAGGAGCAAGTATGTGGACAGGGGCTGGCTCATGTTGCAAGTCAGAGCTGACACTTGGTCAGAGGGTAGCACTCTCAGCTCAAGGAACTGGGCAGGTGGCCAGAGGAGGCCAACTCAAGAAACCAGTCAGGAAGCCAGGTGTGGGGACCAGGTGTCCGTCCAGAGAGCCCAGCCCATCTTCACTTGTGTATCTGGCTCTTAGGGGCTCTTGTTGAGCTCAGAGATGGACTTCTCTCAGTACACCTGGAATTTCCAGTCAGAGTCTATAGTGATTCAGACCCTATGGATCTAACTAGGATTTCAGTTTTTCTTTCCAGAGAAGGTGTAGGGAGGAGTCAGTAGGTTTTAATGACATAGGATTTGAATCCAGTCAGAATTGTATTTGAATCCTGGCTCTCTCCTCAGTCAGACCTAAATCTGAATCACAGCTTTCTTCTGCCCAGCTGCATGAGTCTTATAACCATTTGTAAAGTGAGGGTAAAATCCACTCTGAGGGCATTGTAAGGATTAAATGGCATCACAGGTTTGGCATAGTACCTGCCCCAAAGAATAAATCGTGAATAAATGACACCTCCTGTAACAACCACTTAAAGTAAGATGAGAGTCTAAATAAAACAATCCATTTAGACATTTTTAACTATAGTCAGGTCAAGCTTGAGCTAACACTTACAAAATATATCTCAATAATCTAAGCATCACTCCCCCAAATAATTCCCATTTTACATTTCCAGAAGAGAAAAGAGCAGGTGCAAAAATAGTCTTCAGAAGTAGTTTGCCTGATGGCTGTGGCACAGACTCTGAAGACAGACTTCCTGAGCTCCAGTCCTGGCTCTCTTCCGTAATCGGCTGTAGCCTTAGGCTGCTTTGCCTCTCTGTGTCTCTGGGCAGTGGGCGTGGCAGTGACTCACCTGTTCCATGGAAACCCAGCACTTTGCGCCTGGGTGCCTCTGTCCTCATCACCACTAAAAAAGTGAAAGTAGCTCAGTTGTGTCTGACTCTTTAGGACCACATGAATTATAGTCCATGGAATTCTCTAGGCCAGAATACTGAAGTGGGTAGCCTTTCCCTTCTTTTGGGAGCTCTCCTCAACCCAGGAATTGAACTGGGGTCTCCTGCATTGCAGGCAGATTGTTTACCAACTTAGCTATCAGGGCAGCCCAACAAATAGGGTTTTATACAAGGTGCTGGGTGGGTGTGTAGCCAGACATTAGTAGACGTCACATCCAAGCGGGAACTAGGCTGCTTTTATTTTCTTCCTTTTGCTCACCTGTATTTTCAGATTTTTTTCCCAAGACTATGTATTGGTTTTTTAACTGAAAAGGAGACATATAATATTAACATTATAACATATTAATTAATATTATAACTTTCATTGCCATATGCTAGTTATTCCTTATAGTTGACCAAATATTCATTTGGGATTTTCCATAAGGTCTATGGAAAAACCTAAACAAACTTTATGGCCAACCCAATACTAGCTATATCAACATTAATATATATTGTTATATATATATACATATATATATATACTATATTACTAATGTTAACATATTATTTGTATGAAGTGAAGTGAAGTCGCTCAGTCGACCCCATGGATTGCAGCCTTCCAGGCTCCTCCGTCCATGGGATTTTCCAGGCCAGAGTGCTGGAGTGGATTGCCATTTCCTTCTCCAGGGGATCTTCCTGACCCAGGAATCAAACCCGGGTCTCCCACACTGCAGGCAAACATTTTACCGTCAGAGCCACCAGGGAAGCCCATAGTAATTACTAATCTATAATAAATACATATTTAAATCTGCCTTCTCCACCAAATCTTTGGCTCTTTCTTTGTATGGCACCTTTGCCTTAAATCCCCCTCCTCTTCCCATCAAGCCTGGGTTGGTGCCTCCCTCTAAGCTCCTCACCCTCCCCTTATTACCTCTCTGCCACAGTCCCCTCCCCTCACCTTAGGGTCACACCATCTACAGTTCTGACCTTACGGTTTTTCACTGAGTGAGTCTATATGTAGCCAGCCTCCATAGCTGATTTTTAAATTGTTGTTATTTTTTTGATCAATAGGGCTGTAATAGTCTCACAGCTCTCTGTGTATAGATGTTTATTTCTTCAGAACAAATTTATAAAAGTGAAATTGCTGGGTTTTAAAAGAATACAAAATTCTGAGAATGTAAAATTTAGTCCTGTATCTCCCTACAGGATTTTAGGAATTTCCAGAAGCTGATACAAACATTCTAAGTAGTTGAAGTACAAAGAATGAGACTATATGGAAGGGCAATTACTGGCCAGTGCTGCGTCATAAATGGTTTAAAACCTCAGCACCACCTACACAGCACATAGCCATGCCTGCTTCAGGGTTCAACACCCAGCTTGTGTAAGTGCTGGTGGTCATGGCTTTTGGCTACAGAAAGTGCAGTTCATGCATATGGATTTTCAGCATAACCTGTAAGTGCAGACAGTCCTTGAGAATCAAAGGGGTTGTCTCTGAGACCAATAAAACCATCCCTAGCTGCAAGTCAGAGGGCCTTTGTCCTATCCTGAATTAGTGATCTTTATCTCTTGTTTGAATTTCAGTTGAGAAAAAGACAAAAGCACCTTTAATTAGTCCCACGATTAGATTACAGGCTGACCTGGTTGTACTGCCTTCTGTGCCTTATTTGGATGGTTGCTAAAGAAACTGGGACTTCCCCGGAGGTTCAGATGGTAAAGCATCTACCTATAATGTGGGAGACTCAGGTTCGATCCCTGGGTTGGGAAGACCCTCTGGAGAAGGAAATGGCAATTTTCTTGCCCCATGGTTCTCCATAACTCTTTCAAAGTTATTTTTATTTTTTATCTATAATTGTTCTCTTGATGGTTTTGAGATCTTTTACTCCACAGAGTATATTCTCTGGTGCCCTTAGCTTAGGTCCTCAGGTACTTTTTCTAGATAATATCGATTGAGGTGCCATGGGCAGCCTAATCTGCACAGGGCGGTGTGCTCTGGGCTGCAGGTCACTGAGTCAACAGAGGTGTGAGGGCTTTACAGGCCATTCTTTCCTCCCTTTTACTGATAGCAGTGACATGTAGTGTTTTATGATCTTGGAGATAAACAACTGAGGTCTTTTGTCTTATTATAATCTTCTTTGCCTCTGGAACTAATCAAATTACATCATTTTGTAGAATCAGAGAAAGACCTTCGCTATGCTGGCAAAATTTTGGATGGCTTTTCCTTGGCTTCTAAACCTTTATCTTCCAAGAAAGTAAGTTTTTTTTTTTTTTTCTTGCTGGTTTAATGTTTAAAATATCTGCTGCTGTGTAATCTCAGTTATATTAACAACTGAAAAGATAAATAAATTCTGTTAACTGAGGCAACAGCTTGGTGACTATTAACGGTCCAGGGGAACATTCTATGTTGGAAATGTCAATCAGTAGCCACACTGTGTCCAAAACATCTAACTGCTAATCTTTTTTTTTTTAAGAGTTTTTTTTTTTTTCCTCCTAATATATATATTTATCTATTCAGCTGCTTTGGGTCTTAGTTGTGGCACACGGGATCATTCATTGTGGTGCATGGGCTTTAGTAGTTCTGGTCTGCTCCATAGCATGTGGGATCTTAGTTCCCCAACCAGGGATCAAACTCCTGTCCCCTGCACTGCAAGGCAGATTTTTAACCACTAGGGATTCTTGGACCACTAGAGAAGTCCCTAATTGCTAATCTTTTAAATCTGAGCTTCAAGTGAGTGGTTACTTCCATTAAAGAAGAATTATACTAGAAGCTGGTAGGAGAATAGAATTGATACAACCCTAGGGGCAATGTAACTTATAGAAAGTTTTAAAGAGCCATAGCAGCTTCTGGTCCCAGCCCCTCCTGGCAGCCGTGGAGCACATTAGCTGCTATGGGCAGGACTCCCTGGGCTCCTTGCTTGTGCCCACTGGAAGGGAGAAAAGCTGGGAGCGTGTGGGTCGATCCTGGGGAGAACTCTCCGTGCCTTTCCAGACAGTCCTGTCTCTGTGAACTTTTTTACAGCTTTGGCCACATGGTTCTTTAACGCCTGTCAGAGTCCCATGCTCATAGGTTTGGGTGGGTGGTTGGTAGTTCAGAAGGGCTGTCTGACCATTTGTCTCCTTGGCATCCTTATGTTAGGTTGTTCCACATTTTAACGTTTTCTTTGCTTTTGACTCAGTAAACATTTGTTAAGTATCTCTGTAGCTTGGCCTGTAGTCCTCTAGAACCTGGGAAACCAGGAACAGCGTAGCCTGAGAAATTACATATGGTATTACAGTGGCTTTGATTTGTTTAGTTGTGATAGTTAATGGAACAGTGAGCAGAATATATCAGAACAGTATGGGGCACATAGAAAGCTGCTGTCATTTACCAGAAATGTCAAAGGGGAGTATGAGTTTTTTATATGAATGAAAGGGAGCATTAAAATGGTTGAGAGGGACTTCCCCAGTGGTCCAGTGGTTAAGACTTTGTCTTCTAATGCAGGAGGTATAGGTTCAGCCCTGGTCAAGGAGCTAAGATCACACATGCCTCATGGCTAAAGGACCAAGACATAAAACAGAAATAATATTGTAACAAATTTAATAAAGACTTTAAGAATGATCCATATTAAAAACAAATCTTTAAAACGGTCGAGAAGTACTTATTCTACTCAGTGTTCAGGACTAAGTCTTGGCCCCCAAGTAGCTCCTGCTCACTGAGAGCGCTAGACAGGCAAACCCAGTGTTGTGGGCAGGATGTATAAATGGAGAGGACACTGGTGGTTCCTCACTGGAGAGGATCAATTTAGAGTGGGATTGTGTTCACTGAACCTCTCACGGACAGGCAGGTTTTCTAATATGTGCCTAAAAACCCAGGCTTTGCATCCAGAGGAGAAACAGAGCAATGACTTAGCAGAGGGGGTGAAATGCTTTGAATGCAGGGAAAGTGAAAGTTGCTCAATCGTGTCTGACTCTTTGTGATCCCATGGACTATATATAGTCCATGGAATTCTCCAGACCAGAATACTGGAGTGGATAGCCTTTCCCTTCTCCCAGCTCAAGGGGATCTTCCCAACCCAAGGATCTAACCCAGGTCTCCCGTATTGCAGGCGGATTCTTTACCATCTAAGCCACAAGGGAAGCCCAAGAATACAGAGTGGGTTGCCTATCCCTTCTCCAGCAGATCTTCTCAACCCAGGAATAGAACCAGGGTCTCCTGCATTGCAGGCGGATTCTTTTACCAGCTGAGCCATCAGGGTAGCCCTTGAATGCAGTAGAGGAGAATGAAGAAGAGTCGTGTATACACACACTTCTTTTCTGCCACGCTCTTCTGGATTTTTGTGTCATGGTAACAGGGGAGTGTCCCTGGCTGATTTGGGAGTCTGTTTTTCAGAGAAGGCAGTCAGGCTAAGATGATAAAAATGAGATTTGCTAACAATGATCATAGCACTCTTTGGTGACTCTCATCGGACCAGGTGCTTGCCCCAGACTGCACCTTACAGCCACCTGGGAAATTTGGGAAACTCCAACCACAGCTGACATTTTTTATGGGACAGAATGCAGGCACCAGTAGTGTTAAACCCCCCAGGTGAGTGCAGTGTGTGGCTGGAGCTGAGAACATTCAGTGATTCACTGAGCTCAGAGCTCAGAATGCCAGGTAGCTGAAAAATCTAGAAAATGGATTAAATAGGACTGTCTTTAAACATGTATTTGTTAGACCAGGAGCAAGGAAGACCATTTAGAGCAGTAATTTTAAAATGTCTAGTGCTTTCTTTTAGCTTATCTGTAACACCATCAGGAATGCCTGAGTTTCCCAAATGTACTTTAATTTCAGTGAAGTACTGAAATTAAATAAAATTTTTTTGATCAAAGGGGAAAAAAAAAGGCCTGAAACTCCTATTTGAAATGGAAACATAACCAGAAAAAGAATATTGAATTTAAAAATAACTAAGTTAAACCAAGATGCAATAGTCTTCAGATATCTCCAGCACCCTAATAACATTGTTTAATCAGTCATACTATTTGAACATTAAACTAGGAGAGATTACAGGGAAAAAAAAAAACTTATTGAAAGTTATTTTTTAAAAGCTAAGCCATGAATTATACTTTTCTAAGTTTTCTAATTCACATTGGACCAGTTCTCCATGTGAACCAGTTGCATTAACTGTACTTGTCATAGTTACCGTTATTGTCCTATGATATAAAGTGTGCAACGTAGCATCTCTCTTAAGAGTGATCAGGGGTGATATCTAAAATGTCTGACCCTGAGAACAGGGTGGTTCTGATGCCCCTCCACATCCAGGATGGGTATTGCCTGGGCACTTGGGCAGGCTGTTCCTGGGGCTGCCACCCTGCCTAGGAAAGGGTGGGATTAACAACACCCAGAGGTAATGAGCTTTTTTGGTTCAGTAAAACATCATCACCTTGCTGCCTATATATTCTGAATTTTGCTTTTTTGTATTTTTTTAAAAGATTTATCCACCGCCCGAATTGCCAAGGGACTATCGACCAGTGCATTATTTCAGACCCATGGTGGCCGCAACCTCAGAGAACTCCCACTTACTTAAGGTATTATCAGAGTCAGCCGGGAAGCCAACAAATGACCCAGGGACACATAGTAGGCACCAGCTGAATGCCTGCAAGCGGGGAGAGTTGCTAGGAGAGACGCCTATTCAAGGTATGTGCCACGGAGGAGGTTAAAATCATGATGTTTATAATAACCTGAGCTACCCAAAGCAAAACAGAAAGTCCTTTTTCCATTGAAGTTTTTGCGTAATTTTGTATTCCCAGGCTGTGGGAATAAAAATTGTTGATTGTGAATGGCATACTTAACTGTACACAGCCTCTAGTTAGTACTTGCTATTTCATCATCAGTTTGAGTTGTGTCATTAAAATTATAAGCCCTGTCTTAAGTGCAGCAATTTCCAGACTTTTGGTAGTTGTCCAGGAATGAGGTGAAGACCAGGGCCATGTGTTTCTTCATTCTTTCTGCACATCCTGGGAACATATGGTTTCTTTTCCTCAGGGGAAAAGGATACTGTGGGTCTTTTCCTGAAAGCCTGAGAGGAGTGAGTGTATCTGAAAGGATGAATAGATATGGAGAATCCACTTGTAGGCTGGAGCCCAAAGACCCACTGAGAGATGGACTTGAACTTGGTTTGGGAGCCTCAAATACAGTAGACCAGATGAGAATTCTTGGTTCCCCACTTCTTTCCCAAAGTTGCTCTTTTTCCAGCCTTCCCCTTCTCAGTCAGTGGTACCACCAGTGGCCCCCTGCCCAGCCTAGAACACAGGAACCCTAATTCTCAGCACCTTTCTTTCCCTGCCTCCCTGCCCTACCCAGGCCCCCAGCAAGTCCTCTCAGTGTGCATCACCGGGCGTGGGGACGCCATCCACTTCTCTGCATTCCCCTGGTCTCTGCGCCCACCTTCTCTCATCTGGATCACTGCAGCAGCCTCCTTAGTTCCTTTCAAGAGCTGCCGAGAGCTGCCGAACTACATGACTCCCCTCCTACTCCCCTGAAATCCTCCCCTACTGCTCTCAGGGCCCTGTGGACCCCACCCTGCCTGCCTTTCAGGCCACAGCCTCATCGACTCTCCCTGAACCCCGCTGCGGTCCAGCCTTGCGATCCCCCCTCCTGCCCTCTGAACCTGCCACCGTGATGTGCCTCGGGGCCTTCACTTTGCCTCTGCCTCTCTCTTCTCTCCTGTTTTGGCTGTTCATTTATTTTTTTGCTTTGCTGTGAGGCTTGCAGGATCTTAGTTCCCGACCACAGATTGAAGCCAGGCCGTCAGCAGTGAAAGTGCAGAGCCCTAACTGCTCAACCACCAGGGAATTCCCAGCTCCTTCTTTTTACTAGACCTTACCTCAGATATTATGTTTTAGAGAGACTTTCCAGGCCTTCCCTGCCCACTGTTTGTTAATTATCTCTCTCTGCCCCTACGACCAGTCCGCTCCTCTAGCTCACTCCGTTTTTATTCCCCCCCCGTAGTCCTCTCGTGGCAGTCCTCTGGTGTTGATGCTTGCTTCTTTAGGGTCCATCTCCCTCCCCAGTGAGAGCAGGGCCTCGTATGTGTTGTTCTCCCAGCCCCAGGCCCAGCGTGGAGTGGATGCTCAGTGGGCGTTTGTGGCACTAGAGCATGATGTGTAACCATGCTCAGAGCCCGGGCTTGTGCGGACGGAGGCCTGGAGACTGCAGTGTCGGGCCCCTCTCTCTGCAGCACTCACTGGCCTGATAACATCGAAGTATCGGCCCCCGCTTCTGCCAGTGTAAAATGGAGATGTCATTACTTCATTCCTGTCTAGTCCACAGGCACAGCATGAACACAGATGACACTGCATGTAAAATACTCCCCTCCAATTACATACATTTGTGATACTGAAAATGTATCTGTGCCGAGGGATGTGAATCTAGATGTCTTAACAACATATTTAACCTCTTGCTCTTTTTGTTTCTTTGTAGGGGCACCCACTTCAGTGTTAGAATTTCTGTCCCAAAAAGATAAAGAGAGACTCAAAGAAGTGAAGCAGGCAACTGACCTTAAAGCCGCTCAGCTCAGGGCCAGGAGCCTGGCCCAGAGTGCCTCAGGCAGCAGACCGCAGCCCTCGTCTCCGGACGTCGGACACTGCTCGTGGCACGTGGCGTGGAGTGGAGGGACGGCCACCATGAGAAGCAGCAACTTCAAACCTTTCGCTAAGGATCCAGAAAAGCAAAAACGATATGAAGAATTTTTAGTGAATATGAAACGGGGTCAGAAAGGTGGGCGCTAGGCGGGGGCCTCCCACACGTCACCAAGGGAGTGTGTTTACTGTTCTGACCCGAGGCCCAGATTCAGAACTGAGTGCCCTGCTCTGGCAGGCTTACTCTGCCCTGCTGTGGACACTGTAAAGATTCAAGGCCCTGGCTCTTGACCTAAGAAAGCAAGAACAATTAGCCTGTGTTTCTCTCGATCTCAGGTCCCAAAGATAGCTGTTTAAATAGAGAGCGTGCCTTGGCTAATGCTAAATTACAGACCATTTTCTGTTTGCAAATGTTTGACTTCTGTGCGAGGGTTGCACTTCCTGCCAAGAGAACAAAGTCATTTCCCACTCTGTCTTAAGATCCTAACCATGTAGCTCTAAATCATAGTCTACAGTCTGACTTACAGAGACAGTTGGCTGTTGAACCCTTGCATGGGAAGAAAGTCACTCTGTGATCTGTGAAGTAAATATGGCAAGGCTGGGGCACGAGCTTGCTCACATACGCAGAAGTCCTGCGAAGCTTGTCCTCAAATTAGAGGGGTCGGTTTTTCAAAGCATGTCCTGTGTACTGTGCCAAGATTTTATATCCCTGATGTTTTCTTCTTGAATTAAAAAAAAAAAAAAGATGTTAGAGAAAGAAGTGTTTTCTGCTCAAACTTTGGAATACAGTATATGTATGAATTTTCACTGTCTGGTACTAGAAATAAGTTGCTGGCTTTGAAAACTGAATCAAGCATTGTGTGTGTGTATGAAGTCACTCAGTCATGTCCAACTCTTTGCGACCCCATGGACTATAGCCCACCAGGCTCCTCGGTCCATGGGATTCTCCAGGCAAGAATACTGGAGTGAGTTGCCATTTCCTTAGTCTCCCAATATTTTTCTCTGTTATGTGCAGGAGGCAGAATTCAACAAAAAGCATCATTTTGGGGGGTTAATAAAACATTTACTTAACAAATTATTTTATTATCACACTGTTCACCATGGTAGACTATTGGTGCTTCGGATAAAAACATCATTTTGAGGAAGGGAGCACAATTACCCGCCAAGTACCCCAGTGCCGTGCTCTTCAGAACCAGGCTAACGATTTGTGTTTCCTCTGATGAACTCTACAGTGGTGCGCACAACTTCTCCTATAAGTTCCCCATTTTTTCCTAGGAGTGAAGCAGTTCCTTGTTCTCCCCCATAGATGCTCTGGAACGTTGTCTGGATCCCGGTATGACAGAGTGGGAGCGAGGCCGAGAGCGGGACGAGTTTGCCCGGGCAGCTCTGCTCTACGCATCTTCCCATTCGACGTTGTCCTCCCGGTTCACGCACGCCAAGGAGGAGGACGATTCTGATCAGGTGGAAGTGCCTCGGGACCAAGAGGTCTGTTGCCACTATTCCCTACGTGGTGAATTTTTTTTTTTAATTCTTTTAAATTATTTATTTACTTAATTTGTTTATTTGGGGGCCTCGGGTCTTAGTTGCAGCACACGGGCACTCTAGCTGTGGCTCGTGGCCTTGTTGCTCCACAGCATGTGGGATCTTAGTTCCCTAACCAGGGATTAAACCCAGGTCCCTGGCATTGCAAAGCGGACTGTCAACCACTGGACCACCAGGGAAGCACCTCCTACAATGCTGAATTTTTAAAATGAAAATACTGTGTAGCCAATACATTAAATCTTTCGGTGAAAAGCATCAAAATATACATGGCACTATAGAATAAGAGATAGGTTTGTTCTTTTAACTTCCAGCGTACTTTAGCAGATATATAGCATAAGCTCTTTTGAAATTTTGGGAGATTGTTTGAAAACTCATAAATGGGGAAGCAGGCCAGCTGTGTGGCCACTTGATAAAACAGATGACTATCTTTTCCCAGAATGACGTCAGTGACAAGCAGTCGGCTGTGAAGATGAAGATGTTTGGGAAGCTTACCCGAGACATGTTTGAGTGGCACCCTGACAAGCTTCTGTGTAAGAGGTTTAATGTCCCTGACCCTTATCCAGAGTAAGTTTGATAAACCTGCCTTTATATCAGTACTTATGCCCCTGTGTTAAAGCTTACTTTCCCCCTACATACTCATTTAAATTTCCTTTTTCTAGGTGAACTTACTTGTAAGTACTCGGAACTACGGACTTTGCAGATTTAACTTGTTTTAATTTGTTACTAAAAAAATAAGCAGACCTCCATTTAGCAAACTTTATTCTGTACTGAAGATAGGAAACTCAGATAGTCAAGTTACAAAATCAAAATGCCTGTCTAATTTGCCACCTTTTTAATCCTGCACATAGAGTTTACATTAAAAATGAAACTTATGTTTTCTGATTTGTTACATGGATTCAACAACTTGTCTGATTGTAAACATGGCGAGAAAGCATATCCAGTTGAATCAGAGATTTTGTCAGAAAATTTAGGCGTATTTTTAGCAATGGAACTTTTTTTTCAAGGATATCCCTTGTCAGAGTTAAATCCTGGCTCTTACTATCATAAGAAAAAACTCCTGACTGCTAAAGTCAGACATTCCAAATTCTAAAATTGCTTTGAGAAGCAGAAACATCTTAAGGGATCTTTTCAGTCAAGTAGAAGGGCTGCTGGTGAAAAACAGGAGATGAGCAGCTCCGCAGGAATTTGATTTTATCCTTGCAATTGTTATTAAAATTACATATATGTTTCCTTTTCAACCCTCAGTTCAACTTTAGTTGGCTTACCGAGAGTGAAACGTGACAAATACTCAGTCTTCAACTTTCTGACGATCCCTGAGACAGCTCCCTCACCTGTGGCTCAAGCACCAAGTGAAAAAGTTCCACAGCACCGAGGTTCCGACAGTGAGTAGGGCTTCCCCAGGTCCATGTGCTGACCTTGGTCTCAGCCCCTACCCTATTGGGAAGACAGAAGTAAAGGGTACAAGCCATTCAACTACCCATCTAACCCGTAGGGTACAAGCAGTGCAGACTCTCCTGTTAAAAGGATTGTTTATGTGAGTACATCAGCTCATGCTGACATGGTCCAGGTGTGCACCACTTGTGACTGGGGCTCTGCTTCAGCCTCTGCCGCATTCCTACCACCTCGCACAGTGCTTGGACCATGGAGGCTCACTGATCTTGAATGAATTAAAGAGTAGAGCTTGCCTTTTGCTTGCTAACTCTGACATTAGGTCTGTGTCCTTTCAGAATCAAGAAAACCATCCAGATGGGATACTTCTAAAGAAGAAAAGAAAGAAGATTCCATTAGTGAATTTTTAAGTTTGGCTAGATCAAAAGTTGGTCCATCTAAACCAGAGCCCAGTCCATTAGTAAACAAAGAGGAAGAGCGTGCGACAGAATCAGTCTCGAAGAAGGTATTCATGGCTTTCAAGCTCTCTTTGCCAGGCTGACTGTGGCTTTTGCCTTTCCCAGTGCTGATGCTTCGCTGTTATTTGATAGCAGTGGTAAGCAAGCGTTTGCTCTGAAAGGCCAGATATTAAATATTTTAGGCTTTGCGGGCCATACAGTACCATAGCTATTCACCTTTGCTGGTGAGTGAAAAAGAAACTAAAGACAATATGGAAAAAAAAAAAAGAGTTCATCTGTGTTCCAGGAAAACTTTACAAAAACAGGCAGTGGGTTGGCTTTGGCCTGTGGGCCGTAGTTTGTCTACGTCTGCTCTGCAGTTCAACAATTTCAAACATAGCCTTAATCATTTGAGGAGAGGTTATGAGCATCTCTACCTGGAATGGCTTTCACTGAATGTCAGACACTGAAACAAAACTCAGTGGATTGTATAGAAAATATGATATTTTTCAAGTAATAAGTTTCCCTTTTATGCAGACTATAGAGAAAATATTCATTGGGTTTTCAAAAAAATTATTGCTGTGGAAATTCCCGGGCAATCCAGTGGTTAGGACTCCACACCTTCATTGTCAGGGACTTGGGTTCAATCCCTGGTCAGAGAACTAAGATCACACAAGCCATGAGGTGTGGGCCCCCCAACCCCCGCAAAAAAAAAAAAAAAAAGACTGCTTTAATAGTTAAAAGTTGAGCTTAATAAAAAGTTGGTTTTATTTCTAATAGCCTCATTAAAATTATTGCATTTTTAACATACCTTAAACTTGACTGTTTAAAAAAACATACAGTTCAGTGAGTTTTTGCACATACATAAATTCCTGGCACCACCACCATAACCAGGATGCAGAGAGAGCCCATTACCTCAAACATTCCCTCATGCCGTCTCTTTGTGGCCATGCCCTCCCATCACCCTAAACCCATGTCAGCTGTTGCTCTCAGCTCTGTCTCCATAGTTTTGTTCCTTGAAGGATGTTATATAAATGGAATCAGGCAGTATACAGAAACAGCCTTTTGAGACTGGCTTCTCTCACTTAGTGTCACGCCTTTGAGATCTCGGTACTGGGTGTATACCCTTTTTGTTGCTTAATATTTCATTGTATGGGTGCACCACTGGAGAAGGAAATGGCACCCCACTCCAGTACTCTTGCCTGGAGAATCCCATGGAGGGAGGAGCCTGGTGGGCTACAGTCCACGGGGTCGCAAAGAGTGGGACATGACTGAGCGACCTCACTTTGACGGGTGCGCCACAGCTTCTTGGTCCATTCACTCTTTGAGGACATATAGTTGTTTCCAGCTTGGTTATCATAACTAAAGCTGCTGTGAGTATTCATGTGTGGATTTGTGTGTGAATGTAAGTTTACACTTCTCTAGGGTAAATACCTAATTGTGGGATTGGTGGGAAATATATACATACAGATGTAACTGTAAGAAATTGCCATACTGTGTTCCCAAGTGCTTTCGTGTCTTTTGAAACTTTTCTTGTTAGGTACATACACACTGAGGATTGTTTTATACAGAGGTATTATGTTTTTATTGGACACTCTATGAGGCCTGCAGGATCAATCCCCAACCAGGGATTGAAACCAGGCCCTTGACAGTGAGCGTGCAGAGTCCTAACCATGGCCTCCCAGGGAATTCCCAGGACTGTTATAGTTTCTTGGTGAATTGATCTTTTCATCATGTAATATTACTCTTCATCATTGCATTTAAAGTGGGTTTCTAATAAACAGTGTGTCATTGTTATTAGGTCTTTTATTTTAAAATACATTTTGATGATCTGTGTGTTTTAATCTCTGTATGTTCTAACCGTTTGCATTTAATGTCATTTGTAGATATAACTGGGCTTTGGTTTGTAATTTCATTATTTATATTCTGTCCCCATCCTTTCATTCCGATATTTCTCCTTTACTACTTTCTTTCATGTCACTTTAATAATTTTTAGTATTCCATTTCAATTTGTCTGATTTTTTACTCTCTTTTTTCAGTGATCGCCCTAGTAGGAGTTACAATGCACATATTCAGCCTTTTCACCATGTATTTAGAATTTATCACTTAGAGTGGAATGTGCAATCTCTTTACCTTCCTGCTTTATGTTGTTGTCTTATATGCTACATATTAATATATATATCCTCTAAAAACTTCAGCAGGCAATATTTAAATTGTTGCTTGCCATCATTATACTATTTTAGAGAACTGCTGAGCAGATACTATGTTTGATCTACTTGGACATTTCCATTTCTGTTCCTGAAGTTCCGAGCTTCCCCCTTATCATTTCCTTCCTTACTTCCTTTAGTGTTTCTTTCCGAGCAGTTCCAACAACTAATTCTCTTCATTTTCCTTCATCTGAGACTATCCTGTGTTTCACCTTCATTCCCAAAGGATACTTTTGCTAGATGTAGAATTCTGGGTCAACAGTTCTTTTCTTTCAGTTCTTTAAAAATATTCTACCACCTCCTTCTGGCCTCCTCTCACGCTTCTGTTGAGACTGTGATGACATTAAATGAATTTGTACTGTAGGTCTCTGAGCCTCTGTTCTGTTTTTCAATCTTTTTTCCCCCTGTTTACATCAGATAATTTCTCTTGATTTGTCTTTAGGTTCACTGAGTCTTTTCTCTGCCATTTCCATTCTGCTATTGAGTCTATCCCAGTGAATTTTTAACTTGAGTTATTGTATTTATGTCTTTTATTTATTTGCTAAGACTTTAAAAAAATCTTTCCATTTGTTTGTCTTTATTCGTGAAGCATGGTTATAATAGCTGCTTTAAAATCTATCTTCTAATTCCAACATTCTTGTCATTTGAGGTGGGCGTCTGTTGATTATCTTTTGCAAGCTGAGATTTTCTTGTTTGTTTGTGTACCAAGTAAGTTTTGTCTCTGGCCATACCGCCCTGAATGCACCCGATCCCATCTGATCTCAGAAGCTAAGCAGGGATCGGCTTAGTACTTGGATGGGAGAATGCCTGGGAATAGCAGGTGCTAGAGGCTTTTTGGGCTTCCCTGGTGGCTCAGATGATGAAGAATCGTTTAGGAGAGCCAGGTTCGTTCCCTGGGTTGGAAAGATCCTCTGGAGAAAGGAATGGCTACCCACTCCAGGATTCTTGCCTGGAGAATTCCATGAACAGAGGAGCCTGGCAGGCTACAGTCCATGGGGTCGCAAAGAGTTACATGTAACTTAGCGACTAACACTTGCCCTATTCAGGGTTGGATTGCATTCTGGATACTTTGAATATTAATGTTATGAGATTCTGGGTCTTGTTTAAATTCTAAGGAGAATCTCGATGTTTTGTATTGTTTCGTTTTGCTTAAGTGGACGATGGACCTAATTACGTTCAGGCTATAAGTTCTAACCCATCTTGGCTGAAATGCTCTTCAGGTTTTCAAAGCCTTTATAGTACTCTTCAGATCTTTCCTGTATGTGCTGTTCCTCGTGGCTGGTAGTTAATCCCATAGTTCTGTTATCAAAGGCTATGGTTTGCTGTTCAAACTCAGATCCCTGAGCGCAGAGGTGAGGCAGAAAGAAACTCATTAACCCTGGATCACCCTGTCCAGCTCCTCCTCTTCCTGATGTTGCTGACATGCCCTTTAGTCCTCTAGTCAGAAAGCTGGGGCTTTTGTGTCCTTGCTCTGCCTTGCACTTCCCGTGACTTTTTCTGTCTGGAGTCAAGTGGTAGGAGGCAGGCCGGCGAACACAGCAGTGACATTCACTCCAGACTGTTGGAGCCGCAGCTCCTATGGCCAGAAAAAATGCTCCCCCCTGAGCCCAGCAGCAGCAGCCATCCCCCAGGCCACCATGGATTTGGAGCCATGCCGTCTGGGGTCCGATGGTATAAACCCAGGGGTTCCGGCTCTGTGATATGGTCATTGGGTTAGAAAGCCTTCTAGATTTTTTCAGATCATGTTGCAATAGTATTTAGATAATTTTGCCTGAAATGTCTTGGTTCTTGCTTTTTCAGTTATTAGCTTGTGACTCTAGGAAGGTCTCTTTCCCTTTCTGAGTTAATTAATTTATTTCCCTGAATCACCACAATTGTGAATGTGCACACTTTTGGTGGAAGATGGGGGTGGTGGTGGTTAGGGAGCTTTGTAGATGTAGTTGTGTGTTTGGTGTATGTTGTTATTGTTTAATTTCAGTACAACTCCTATTATATTCTGGAAAAAATATAAACAAAAAAATCATCTTCTGTGGCCTAAGTGAGAATGTCTTATATACTCAAGTACATTTAATAATGTGCATATTTGCTCAGTTGCTCAATCATGTTTGACTCTGCCACCCCATGGACTATGCCCCACCAGGCTCCTCTGTCCATGGCATTTTCCAGGCAAGAATCCTAGAGTGGGTTGCCATTTCCTACCCCAAGGGACATTTAATAATACAGACACTATTAAAGGTCAGGACTGTCTGCAAACAGTGTCATTCAGTAATGGTCCATGCATGTGACTTTGGTGTTTGTGGTTTGTCATAAAAATATCAAATACATGACTTTTATACGCAATTGTGGTGATGATTTCCTGTGCTTTGCTGTTAGCCTCTCTCCTGACATTTTTATAACTTTGAAAAGTTTGAAATAATCTTGAAAGTTTAGATAGGGTGTAGATAATTTTTTTTTTCCTAAACCACCTGAGTATAAATTGCCAGCCGATGCCCCATCACACTCAGGTTTTCTTTTAAAGAAGGGCATCCTCTTTTTATGCATTTATTTGGCCTCATCGGGCCTTAGCTGCAGCTCACAGGATCTGTGTTTCATCATCACGTGGGATCTTTTGCAGTGCACAGACTCTCTCTAGTTGTGGCTCTCAGCTAGACTTAGTTGCCCGGTGGCATGTGGGATCTTAGTTCCCTGACCAGGGATCAAATCCTTGTCCCCTGTATTTCAAGGATTCTTAGTCAGTGGACCACCGGGGAAGTCCCAAGAAGGGCGTTCTCTTATACAACCACGGAACATCCATCACCATCAGCAAGTCAACATTGAGGCGTTACTATTGCCCAGTGCTCCAGCCCGTTCAAGATCCACTAGCTGTCCTTCATAGCCAAAGGGTACAGCGCAGCATCACCATTGTATTGAGCTGCCACGACTCTTCAGCCTTCTTCAGTCTTGGAACAGTTCCTCAGTCTTTCCTTGACTCTCATGATCTCGATACTTTTGAAGATTACGGGCCAGTGGTTTGTAGAACAGTCCTCAGTTTGGGCTCATCTGGCCTTTGCTTAGGATTAGATCTGCGCCTGCATTTTTGGCAGGAACACTTGAGAAGGGGTGCCGCTGTGGTCTCAGTGTGTCCTGCCAAAATGGCACATGGCGTTGATTTGTCCTGTTCCTGATTCTCACTTTGATTCCTCAAGTAAGGTGGTATCTGCCGGACCTCTCCACTAGGAAGTTAGTCTTTTCCCCTTTTGTAGTTAAGTACATTTATTTATTTATTATTTTTCCTTTGTTTTTAATACAAATTGAAGAGCTCTGAAATATATAAACACCCTGTCCCTCATCAAATTATTTCTATCACTGTGGACCCATGGTTTTCTATTTTATCCAAAGGGATAATCAGTACTGTCATTTTTTTTTGACCACACTCTGTGGCATGTGGCATCTTAGTTCCCTGACCAGGGATTGAACCCATGGTTCCTGAGGTGGAAGCGTGGAGTCTTAACCACTGGACTGCCAGGAAAGTCCCAACTTATTTTAATGCTCCAGCTGTCCTGGTTTGGTTAGTTGAAGCCCATTCAGTTTGGCTCCTGTGTGCTGTTGGTACATCCCTCTTACACTGTGAGCGTGTCCTCATTTTCTGGGCACAGTTAGATGTTCTAAGCTCATCTTTTTATATCTCAGCCCCAGTTCTAGAGTCAGTCCTTACTCCAAAGTGCCCTGGTTATTTTTAGTGGACAATGATATCCTTAATTTTTGCCTATGGGAAGGGATTTTACACAGTCACAAACTCCATCTTGTATTGATTTTCTTCACATATTTATAACTCTGCTTCAGGAATTGGAGGTGGTGTGGGATGTGGGAGGGGCTACTGGCTGAGAACGAGAGCTCCACCAGGTAGAGTCCAGGCATGTAGGATGTGTGTGTATACGTATAGCACATGTGTGTCTTTGACAGAGCCTCTTGTGGTTCCTGACCTACATTCTTCACTGGTAAAACGGAAGGACTGAAGTGGATTCTGATCTCAGCCACTCTTGTGGCTGCTGTTTACGCTTAGCACTTTAGATCACCCATGTCTGGTGATAAGCTGTTGGGATGTGGGACCCATGCCTTCTTCATACCTTTGTCCCTGTTTATAGGATAGAGTATGTACAGTCACTAGCCTGACCCTCCATCCTGGCTTTTAGGAAGGGTGACCTGTAATTGCAGAGGGGAGCTCCAGGACCACTTTGTCTGTGTGTTTCTTGCACTTTTCCCATTGTGTGGTTGTTCAATCACTGTCATGTCCAACTCTTTACGACCCCATGGACTGCAACAGGCCAGACTTCCCTGTCCCTCACTATCTCTTGGAGTTTGCTCAAACTTGTCCATTGAGTCATTGATGCCATCCAACCATCTCATCCTCTGTCGTCCCCTTCTCCTCCAGCCCTCAATCTTTCCCAGCATCAGGATCTTTTTCCAATGAATTGGCTCTTTGAATCAGGTGACCAAAGTATCGAAGCTTCAGCCTCAACATCAGTCCTTCCAGTGAATATTCAGGGTTGATTTCCTTTAGGATTTACTGGTTTGATCTTGCTACCCAAATGTGGAGTCCCCAGTTTTCAGCACCTTTTAATGAGTACACTGTCTTCATTACCTTTCATGTTTGGATCTCTAAAGGCTCAGATAGACTTTTTTTTTAATTTATTGATTGATTTATTTTTGGCTGTGCTGGGTCTCCGTTGCTGTACGACGCCTTTCTCTAGTGGCAGCAGCGGGGGCTGCCACTTGTTGTGGCGCCCCAGCTTCTCACCGGTGGCTTCTCTTGTTGTGCAGCATGGGCTCCAGGGCACGTGAGCTTAATAGCTGTGGCTCACGGACTTAGCTGCTCCTCAGCATGTGGGATCTTCCCAGACCAGGGATCGAACCGGTGTCTGTTGCATGCAAGGTGGATTCCTAACCACTGCACCACCATAGAAGCCTCAGATGGACTTTTGGAACCAGGACAGAGGTGCTAGTCCCTGCTGCCTTTTTCTGGGTCCCTTGCAGTTCTGATTAATGACCTGTTTCCATGAGAGGTTCCAGCTGCTTCTACCAGTCAGTGTGGTCTACAGGTATTGACTGAATCAGAAAAATACCACAAAATGATAATATGTGAGTGATCATTGTTTAGTTAGCAAATGTGTGGATATGGAGACCCACACACATGAGGATAAACATAAGTACCTGTGTGTGTGCCTGTGCCACATTCTAGAATGTATAGCTCTTTTCATCCTTGCCTCTTCACCTCTGATTCTTATTTCACTGTTAATACAGGTAGTAAACAAAGATGTGGATTCACAGACTGAAGGAGAGGGTAGCCGCCCATCCATGGACTTATTCAAAGCCATCTTTGCCAGCTCCTCTGATGAGAAGTCTTCGTCCTCTGAGGATGAGCAAGGTGACAGTGAGGATGATCAGGAGGGTACCAGGGAAGCTGACTCCAAAAGTTCCCAAGAGACTGACTTGGTTGAAGCATCATCTGTGGCACAAGGTATGTCAAATATTTCAGACTCTGGAATCTGAAAAAGAAAACAGTGGTGTCTGTAGTGCTTCTTCATTTAGTATCAGTTTTTAACCAGGATAATTAGCAACTGATGATGTTTTTAAGTTTCGTGTTTTTTAAATTAAGTTTTATTTAAGTATAGTTAATTTACAATATTATGTTTCAGGTATATGACATAGTAATTCAAAAGTTTTATAGATTATACTCCGTTTAAAGGTGTTCTAAAATTTTGGCTCTGTTCCCTGTGCTGTACAATATATCCTTGTAGCTTTTTTGCTGGTGGTGTTGTTATACCTTGCAGCTCACTGGATCTTAGTTCCCTGACCAAGGACGAAACCCACACTCTCGGCAGTAAAAGTGCAGAGTTCTAACCAGTGGGTTGCCAGGGAATACCCTGTAGCTTACTTATTTTATACATATAGTTTGTGTCACTGAATCCCCTACCCTTCTCCTGCCCCTCTCTCCTTATGTCTCCCCACTGGTAAGCACTGGACTGTTTTCTGTGTCTGGGAGTCTGTTTCTGTTTTGTTATATTCATTCACTTGTTTTATTTTTTATACTCCCATGTAAGTGATAATGTACTGTGCTTGTCTTTCTCTGAATTATTTCACTATGCATAATACCTTCCAGGTCCATCCATGTTGTTGCAAATGGCAAAATTTCCTTTTTTATGGCTGAATAATATTCCTATGTAGGTGCATGTATGTATGTGTGTGTATGCCATATCTTCTTCATCCATTCATCTGTTGATGGAACTTAGGTAGCTTACATATCTTGGCTATTATAAATAATGCTGCTGTGAACATTCAGGTAGATATATCTTTTCAAAATAGAGTTGTTGTTTTTTCTGGAAATATACTCAGGAGTGGGATTGCTGGATCATATGATAGTTCTATTTAGTTTTTAAGGAATCTCTGTATTACTTTTCACAGCGGCTGCACCAGTATACACTCCTACCAGCAATGTACAAGAATTCTTTTCTCTGCATCCTCACCAACATTTGTTATTTGTGGTCTTTTTGATGGTAGGCCTTCTGACAAGTGTAAGGTGATATCTTGTGTTTTTGTTTTGTTTTTTTCATCATGTTCTGATTTGCATTCCTCTGCTGATTAGTGATGTGGAACATCTTTTCATGTGCCTGTTGGCCATCTGTAGGACTTCTTTGAAAAATATCTCTTCAGGTCTTGTGCCCATTTTTTAATCGGGTTGTTTTACTTTAAAAATTTTTTGATGTTGAGTTGTATGAGCTGTTTAAATATTTTGGATATTAACCCTTTATCAGTCATGTCATTTGCAAACATTTGTTCCATTCAGTTGTTTTTTCGTTGTGTTAATGGTTTTCTTTGCCATGCAAAAGCTTTTTAGTTTAATTAGGTCTTATTTGTTTATTTTTGCTTTCCTTAGTAGACAGATCCAAAAACATGGACAGAGGAGAGCCTGGTGGGCTACAGTTCTGGCATAGGAATGGGGGCCATCTGCAAGGATGGGAGACTTTTCAGATGCTTGGGTGGGTGGACAGAATTTCCCATCTCAGTCTTGGAGTGTTCTTCTTGCCCTTGTCAGTCTGTGGTGGACTTAGGTATAATTTTTAAGGGCCTTTAACCAAAAAGTTATGTAGAGATATAAGATACTGTTTGTTTGTAGGTGACCACAAATGTCAGCCTATTTATGTATTTCTTCTGTGAAAAAAAGGCAGCTTATTTTTTAAATTACACAATTACATGTTACTTGAAAAGTGTAAAAATTTAGAAATGTAGAAAGCTTAAGTCTCTTGGAATCCCTCTTTCCCAGAGATAACCACCAACACTTTGATACATATTTTCTAGACTTGCCCCATCTTTCTCTCTTATCTTGAAAAACCAAATCATCTCTTCTTTAAAAATGAGATTACTAATGTGAACATGATAATTTGTTCATATTCAGTTTTTCTGCTCTTTGACAATTTGAGTGATGTGAAGCCTTCCGAGCTGGGACCTAGTCTGACATCCTGTTTCTTTCTGTCTTTATTCTCCTGAGATGGCCCTCCCTCAAGGACATATTTCAGCCTTTTAGGTCTCAGGTAACGTGAGTGTGTACTACAAGCACCGTCACCACCTCGGTGATATGGCCTCTGGGGCACCTGGTTGCAGGTGTCCTTGGGTGACCGACATCCCCACTCAGATGTCCATGATGTCAGAGGCCGGGCCTGCATCTTCCCTCTGTATCCCCAGCATTTGGCGTGAGCTGGTCAAGTGGGGGTACTGAAGAAAAGCACGTGTTATCTGTGAAAACAGTTTTAGACCCAAGTACATTGATGTTTGGCTTGTGTATGTAATTTATACCCTGATGTTTTTCAGCTAGCGAGCCAGCACCCCAGGAACCTGCACCATTCTTCCCGATTCAGAAGATGCAGATAGATGAAAGAGAGGCATTCGGCCCACGGCTGCCTCCAGTCTTTTGCCCCAGTGAGTCGAGAGTGCTTTGCGTCATCTGTTTGCGTGGACACCAGAGTCTCCCCCTAGGATAGGACAACTCTAATCACGTCGTCGTTCCACCCACCAACATAATCCAGGATGGAGCCGCCCAAATATATACGTTTCTTCCTCGCTTATCTGTTCTCAGCCACGCTTGGAAAGTCAGTGCTTCCACCTTGTACCTAAATGATAGTAGTTGCTCCTCAGTCTCAGACACCTTCAATTTTTTTGAAAAAAACAAAAAACAAAAAAAACCTTTTTAACAGAAGGGTCCTTAGTATCTCAAATTTTGTCACTTATAGAAATTAAAAAAAAAAAATTAAAAATCTAAGACACAAAGATGGAACAGGAATTGTAGAGAGGAGGATATTCTAAGACTTTTTTTTTTAATCCTTTGGCTAATGTAGAAAAAATAAATAAATAAAACTAATCCTTTCAGCAGTAAATATAGCTCATCCTCCTCCCCCAGTGTCTGTTGATAACTTCTGTTCATTTCCAGCTTAAATTGACTTCTCACATTAAAATGTTTATACTGGTTTATCATCTCCTTGAAAGCTGGGTTAACACACATCTGATAATAGGGCCCAGATATATAAATGACATAAAATTCTCTTATTTACTTTATAGTTTCCTATAGTGCCCACTTACACATATCGGTTTGGTTAATTAACTCAGCTTTCAAAGAAATGATAGAAAGCAGAGAGGAGTAAAAAGTGTGAGGTTTTGAAAAATTGTGGTGAATGTATTTCTCATCTCTATAGTTGTTCAAATCTTTAGTTTAAAATACGTGTGTCGGTACCTGAAAGCTGTTACTTATGGCTGTTTCCGAGAATGGCCCTTGATATCCTTGTAATAGATAATAACCTGATTTGGTCTATGAGTTATTTTCCAAAAACTAGCATTAAAAAGAATAGTTTGGGGAGGTCAAATTTGGAAATATCTGACCAAAATATAATACTAGAAAGTTGCAGATATCTGTTAACCTGGTTTGAAAAATAAACCGTATTTGTGAAATCCTTGGAGCTTTTTTCTAGGTAGATAAAAGCTGCTTTAATGCCTTACAGTGTTTCTGCTCTAGGTAGTTTTCTGCTGTTTTGATGACCGGAAGTTCATGAAAACAGCTTGATCAGAATTTGGAGATGGCGAATTTGAGCTCATGCAACTTGTTAAGTCATTTTTAATGATCGCATACACTATGTTCTTTTGATGCTAATTTTTTAGTGTTTCCAGTTATAAGAGGAACTCATGGAATGTGCTTTTGGAAAAGGAGGAGGCTTTCAGAGGGGCTGGCAGTTATGGCTTCGGGGTTCATGTTTATGGTCCCTTCTGATCCTCTCTATGTCCCTAAGGGGATAGGGATTCTTGTTTTCCTCTTTTTTCATTTGGGAAAACAGACTTGGGGATGTTTAACAACATGTCAGAGATCACAGAGCTGGTGACAGAGTCAGATGCAGATTCTGATCCGTCTTTGAGTTCACCCAAGGATGTTAAATTACAGAAACCTTGTAGGCATTCTGGTCTGACTTTATCTTCATCTGACAGATAAGGCTGTGACCAAACACCAGTTGGATCAAACAGGTCTCAGGTTGAGGTTTCTGGCAGTTTCTAAATATGGAGCTACAGTGCGACACGCTAATCTGCTTGTTTACCAGTGAGGTAGGGCTGGAGTTCTGCCTTAATGGTAAACATTCTATCTGCATCACTACTGAATTCAGTAATTTAGCTTTTTCTTCCCCCATGGTGCCTCTAGTTCACGTCTTTATTACATCTGTGTTTAGATGCACGTCAAAAACTTGAGGCACCTCTCAAAGAGAAACATAAAAAGAACAAAGAGAAACGCAAGACCAAGAAAGAGCACAGACGGAAGAAAGAGAAGGTGAGTAACTTCCGGGTGTGTGGCGTCAGATGCCCCAGCCTCCTGGAGTGACCCAGGAAGCCAGTCAAAGAGGGGTGTGGCCACAGGTCTCTCACTGACTTGACTGAATGTCAATTCAATGTAACCCCTTGATTTTCAAAAACACTTTGTTTTTCTTTCAGACAGAATATTTTAATTGATTCAGTTGTACTTAAATGTTTTTTTTTTAATTCATAAACATTAAAAAGTAGGAAATAAGGACATTTAATATCTTAGAGTTGGGAATTCCCTGGTGGTCCAGTGGCTAGGACTCAGCACTTTCAGTGCAGGGACCTGGGTTCTATCCCAGAGTAATGGTTGAGTATTAAGCAATTAAAACAGTTAATTACTAACTTTAATAAAGTAATTGTTTAAGAAATTAAATAAGAACATTTAATACTGATATATAAAAGAAGGCATTGGTTTGAATATTTCTAAACTACTTTGTCATCACTACAAATAGAAACTTGGGTCTGTAGCTTGTCATTTGAAGTGACAGACACTTGAAGAACACCACTGACAGCCCTTACCTCGACATGGGTATCTTCTTTTGCATTATGGTGCAGACGTTCAATTCAGTTAACGTTAGTGCTGGGCTCCCACAGTGGTCTGGACAGTAGGAGAACTGATTAGAAACAGCTCCACTTTCGGCTCCCAGAAAACAAGATTCTTGAGCGTGGAAGATAGGAGAAGTTCTCCTAGGGTGAAAGGAAAGGAACTGGTGCCGACAGGTTTGGAAACCAAACTCCCTTGCTCCTCAACGGCCCACGTGCTGTTCTCTAACCTTCTCCCAGGTTTTCCTTCATGCTTAACCACTGGACCACCAGGGAAGGCCCTTCGGTTTTGTTTTTGAGTGACTCCAGCAACCAAATGCCTCATTAGCCTGTAACTGTGCTGAATAAGGATGGAAACACCTATTTGTTCTCCTTAAAGTTATTTACTTTTTTTTTTTTTTTCAGAAAAAGAAACACCGGAAGCACAAACACAAAGGCAAGCAAAAGAATAAAAAATCAGAGAAAAGTAGTAGCTCTGAGAGTACAGACAGCAGCGACAGCCAGAGTGAAGAGGGGCCCACAGACCTGTCCGCCCAGGAGCTGCTGAGACGGTAGGCGGCTCAGAGCCTGACTGAAACCCTGCCATGTTTTGCTTAGAGGCAAATGTCAGAAATGGCAGATCTGTGTATTGACTCAGCTTTTTATAAAGTTAACTTGTAATTGCATAAGTAATATATAAATATATTATTGTTGTGAAAATTCAAATCTTATAGGTGAAACCGTGACCAGTTCCCCAAATCTCTCTTCTCTTCACGGTCCCCTCTGTTGTCAGTTGCTTTGTAACTTTGAAGACTTTTTACACAACTATACACACACACACACACACACACACACACACACACACACGTACACACACATTTTGTTTCACATTTTGAACATAAATCTAGTCCATGGAATTTTCCAGGCAGGAGTATTGGAGTGGGTTGCCATTTCCTTCTCCAGAGAATCGTCCCAACCCAGGGATTGAACCCAGGTCTCTGGCACTGCAGGCAGACGCTTTACCGTCTGAGCCACCAGGAAGCCCTTAGAAGGAAGGAATAAATACCACTAAACTGTTGTTAAACGTGGCTCTATCTGTTTGAATTGTGAAAGTGCCTTGTTACATCAGTTACAAGCAGCATGGAGATGTTTGCTAGCCTGATGGGTGAAGAATGGCACATCATCTTCTCTGCATTTCCTGGATCAGTAACAAAGCCGAGTATCCTTTGCTTTGTGTCTCATCATTTGCTGTGGACTCCTTTGTGAATAACGTGCTCCTGAATATTTCACAATTTCTGTCCTCTGTTAGATTGTTTTTCTGGTTTTTAGGTACTGTTTTACTGATTTTTAGGGATTATTATTAAAAAAATTAAAAACAAATTTTTTTGGCCCACACTGTGAGGCATGCAGGTAGTATCTTAGTTCCCTGTTCAGTTCAGCTTAGTTCAGTTGCTCAGTCGTGTCCAACTCTTTGTGACCTCATGGACTGTAGCACACCAGGCCTCGCCGTCCATCACCAACTCCTGGAGTTTACTAAAACTCATGTCCATTGAGTCGGTTGATGCCATCCAACCATCTCATCCTCTGTCATCCCCTTCTCCTCCTGCCTTCAGTCTTTCCCAGCATCAGAGTCTTTTCAAGTGAGTCAGTTCTTCACATCAGGAGTTTCAGCTTCAGCATCAGTCCTTCCAATGAATATTCAAAACTGATCTCCTTTAGAATGGACTGGTTGGATCTCCTTGCAGTCCAAGGGACTCTCAAGAGTCTTCTCCAACACCATAGTTCAAAAGCATCAATTCTTTGGCGCTCAGCTTTCTTTATAGTCCAACTCTCACAGCCATACATGACCACTGGAAAAACCATAGCCTTGACTAGACAGACCTTTGTTGGCAAAGTAATGTCTCTGCTTTTTAATACGCTGTCAGGTTGGTCATAACTTTTCCTCCAAGGAGTAAGCGTCTTTTAATTTCATGGCTGCAGTCACCATCTGCAGTGATTTTGGAGCCCCCCAAAATAAAGTCTGTCACTATTTTCACTGTTTCCCCATCTATTTGCCAGGAAGTGATGGGACCAGATGCCATGATCTTCATTTTCTGAATGTTGAGCCTGAAGCCAACTTTTTCACCCTCCTCTTTCACTTTCATCAAGAGGCTCTTTAGTTCCTCTTCGCTTTCTGCCATAAGGGTGGTGTCATCTGCATATGTGAGGTTATTGATATTTCTCTTGGCAATCTTGATTACAGCTTGTGCTTCATCCAGTCCAGCATTTCTCATGATGTACTCTGCATAGAAGTTAAATAAGCAGGGAGACAATATACAGCCTTGACGCACTCCTTTTCCTATTTGGAACCACTCTGTTGTTCCATGTTCAGTTCTAGCTGTTGCTTCTTGACCTGCATACAGATTTCTCAGGAGGCAGGTCAGGTGGTCTGGTATTAGCAAACCCATGACCCTTGCAGTGGAAGCAGAGAGTCTTAACCACTGGACCGCCAGAGAAGTATCCCCCTAACCCCTTTTTTTTTATACATTAAAAAATTTATAAAAACTTTTTTAGAAACCGAAAAATAATTCTGGATAGTCATCCTTTGTGTTCTAGAGTGTTACCTGTTACATGACTTTTGTTGAATAAAAGCTTTAATTTTTGGTACACTCAATTTTCCTAGTTTTTTTTTGGTGGTGGTGGTGGTGGTGTGTTTTACATTTTGTCTTTTAAAGGCCTTCCCTAATGTAAGATTTTGTATATGTATGTAGACTATCCTCATGCTTTTTCAGTTTTGTTTTCATTTAGTTTGAGTTGTTTTATTTTCCTATTTTTGTGAACAGAGTAGTATAGGCATCCAACTTAACTTTCCCCAGATAGATGGCCAGTTGTAAATATCAGTGAAAGTGAGTAAACATGCTTTGATTTAAAAGAACCCCTGAATCCCAGTGGCTCAGCCAACGAATCAATGGGATTGAGAAAGTTACTCAGGATCCCAGTTTGTTCCACTGTAGCATGCGACCCTCAGAGGAGGGGAATGGATCAGAAGATGGTTCTGGAGGTTGTTATGGCTGGGCTTGCAAGTCCTGGCTTCTCTTCCCTTCCAGCCCATAGCCCAGGGCAGCTCGATGAGCCTGCTGTCCACCGCAGAACTGGGTAGGGGAAGTCCAGCTGTGGGCTCAGGATGAAGAGAGACAAAACAGGCTTCTGTTGTTGTGGAGCATGGGTTCTAGGGAGCATGGGCTCAGTAGTCATGGTTCCCAGCCTCTAGAGCACAGGCTCCATAGTTGTGGTGTACAGGCTTAGTTGTTCCGAGGCATGTGGGATCTTCCTGGACCGGGGGTCAGACTGGTGTCCTCTGCAAGGCAGATCTTAACCACTGGACCACCAAGGAAGCCCATCCACTCTGTTTTAATTCCTATGGGCTCATAGTTATTTTGCTATCTGGAAAGACAAGTGCCAGCCCCATGTTCTTTTTCATTTATGTCTTCCCAGTAGACAGGACATTCTCATGGTTCAAAAACACAAAGATATGAGCATTTCAGTTTAATCCAGAGCCCCCTGAAGCAGCTGTGCTGTTTCATGTCTCCCTTTTCTCAAGGCACATGCCAGTGCTGATTTGATGGGCCAGGCACTGTGAGGCACTCACATGGGTGTGGGCTCCTTTAACCCCCACACACCCCGTGACTCGTGTCCCCTCAGTTCATAGGCAGGGAAAGCAAGGCCCAGAGAGGCTGTTACCAACACCTAATATCATCAATCTTGACTGTTTGGGGCCACGTAATGAGTTATTCCTGCAGAGAGGCACTTGCACACATGGAAGCCTCTCGATGCCCATCCAGACGGTATGGTAGAGTGCAGTCAGAAAACATGGGCTGCTTGCTGATGGGCACCTGAAGCTTAACAATAAGAGGCCAAAAGCTACAGAATAGTGTATACAGTTGGTACTATCATCCTCGCTCCTTTGGATTTCTCCGTGTATACCTGTATGTACGTCTTTGCAGAGAAGAGGACTGGAGGGCGTCCTATACTCCTGAGAGCACTTATCACTGAGGCAGGGCCTGGGATGGGGGGAAGGCAGGGGCAGAGCTGTGAAGTGTATTTAAATATTATTCTCGTGGTTATTAAAGGTATAGTTTCCATAGCCCCTCAACCCTAAGCCTCCTAGACTCTCCACAAAGAGACAGGGAGCCTGTCCATCTTTCATGCCTCACTCCACCCTGTGTATTGCCTGTCTGCATCTGTCTCCTGCAAGGGGCACTTTTTTTTTTTTCCCCATTTACTTTTTTGTTTGGCTGCATTGGGTCTTAATTGCAGCATGCAGGATCTTTTGTTGCAGCACATGGACTCTCTGGTTGTGGCACAGGGGCTTTGCTGCCCTGCAGCATGTGGGATCTTAGTTCTTGGACCCAGGGATCGAACCCACATCCCCTGCCTCAGGAGGCCGGCTCTTAACCACTGGGCCACCAGGGAAATCCCTCCTGCAAGAAGCATTTTTGAGGGACAGAACCATATGGGGCTTGCTTGCATCCCCAGCACCTGGCTGAGGCCTCACTCTCGTCAAGGGCCCCTGACGCTTTTCTTCAGTGATGGTATGGCCTAGCTCTAGATGGCGCTGCAGTCTGCCACCCCGCCTCCCCCACCTCCATCCTCTCCCCAGGAGACACTGATCTGCGTCTTGTCCCTCTAAGTTAGCTTTTCCCATTCTAGAGTTTCACAGACCTGGAATCATACAGTGGAGTACCCTCTTTAGTGCACTCACATCATAAGCTCTTCGTGCCATGCACTCTCACTACCTGAATTTACCTAGATCAAGGACTAAACCAGCACTCCAGAAACCCCTGCTCACTTATGATCCCCACCCCTAGCCCCAGAGGCAACCGTTCTGACTTCTGTCGTCACTGATTACTCTTGCTTGTTTTTGAGATTTATTTAAGGGACCTGTGTACTAGGAGCTCTTGCATCTGGCCTGTGGGATTCCTCTGTACTGTCCTAGTAACAACTGGTTCGTCCTCATTGCTGTGGAGTATTCCTTAATAGGATATTAAGTATTCCTTAATAGGATAGAGTATTCTATCCCGTTGTTGGGGGCCTTTGGTGTGCCAGTTTGGGGCTGTTGAGCAAGGATCTAGAGTCAGGGTGACCCAGCTCTGCTTGGTGAGTTAGAGCTGCCGTGAACATTCTTGTGTGCTCAAAGCTGAGTTTAAGACTGGCAGCTCAGGAGCTTTTGGCCCCAGAGCAAGCATGGGTTTTTGTTTTTTTTAGTTCCTTCTCAAGGGCCATACATGAGATAGGTAAGTGAAACCAGGATTAGAACTTGCTTTTATAAGTGGGTCTTAGCATAAGAGGTGGAGTGAGTCTCTCTGTGTGTTTTGGGGGAAACAGAATCTTAAGAGTACAGATTAAATGCTGCTTCCTTTCATGGTGTGGGTCACTCTCTGCCACTTTGATTCAGGGAAGGGCCTGGCATCTTCATATTCCTCCTCCACTGAACCATCTAGTTTTTCTATTTGTATCTAATTCTCTCTCATTTTATTTCCTCTTCCAGGCTGAAGCGTCTTCCACTAAGGAGGCAGTAATTGAATTCTGCCCCTGCCTGTCCCAATACCAGATCTCCTCCAGGATGGAAGTTCACTGATCACTCAGTTAATACATTGTACAGATTGTATTTATATGTAAATTCATGCTGTGAAATAATTTTTTTTTTAAACCTTGACATTTCAAAGCCTGCCTTGGAAGTTTGCTGAAATTGATTTCTATTTTTAACTTCTGTTAGTGTCAGAGAAAGAAATTCAGACTGTACAGTTTAATTAAAATGGCATTTTTCTATTTTCTTCTTGATTTTCATTCCCTGAAACTTTTTAAAAAGAAATGAAAAGTGACGGCTTTTCTCTGGTTTTGTGGTAAAGAAAGCTAGGTTCAGATAAGGAGAGTCTGACTTACCTAAGGAATCGCATGGGAGCAGGGTGGTCGCTTTCCCATTCTTGTTGTTTCCCTGCGGGGGTGGTTCCTTCCCTCTCGTGGTTGGTGCTGGGAGCCCAGTGGGCGGCACAGCCCCAGGATCTGGGCAGGTGGCCTCAGCCTCTTTAGGAAGAAGCCACCGAAGTATCTGAGGAAGGCACTGGGACCAAGAGCGGAAGAGTGTGTACCCACAACCAGGATTACACAGGCTCCAGGTGTTTTCACTGTAGCCCTGGGTCCCTGCTCTGAGGCCGTCTCATCTGCCCTGATGAGACTTTGGGAAAAGGAGAGTGCAGGGGACTTCCCCAGAGAAGGTGATGGCACCCACTCCAGTACTCTTGCCTGGAAAATCCCGTGGACGGAGGAGCCTGGTGGGCTGCAGCCCATGGAGTCCCTATGAGTCAGACACTGAGCGACTTCACTTTCACTTTTCACTTTCATGCATTGGAGGAGGAAATGGCAACCCACTCAAGTATTCTTGCCTGGAGAATCCCAGGGACAAGGGAGCCTGGTGGGCTGCCATCTATGGGGTCGCACAGAATTGAACACGACTGAAGCGACTTAGCAGGAGCAGCAGCAGAGGACTTCCCTGGCCATCCAGTGGTTAAGACTTAGCCTTCCAATGCAAGGGGGTGTGGGTTCCATTCCTGGGCAGGGAGTCAAAATCCCACATACCTCATGACCAGAAAACATTAAAAAGAAAAAGCATTATTGTAACAAATTCAATAAAGACTTTAAAATAACGGTCCATGTTAAAAACAAACAAACAAAAAACTTAAAAGAGAACAGAGAAGAGGGTACTTCTCTCCTGGTCCAGCAGTTGAGAATCTGCCTTCCAATGCAGGGGATATGGGTTTGATCCCTGGTCAGGGAACTAAGATCCCGCATACTGAGGGGCAACTAAGACCTGATGCAGCCCAAACTAGCAAAGTAAATATTTTTTTAAAAATGAAAAATTAGGGTAAAGAGGTTTTTTTTTTTCCCCCATTATCAAAGTAACATCATAGAATGATCAGAACAATTGTGAAAAATGAAAGAAAGGCACTTCTACACCCCAGAGATGATAGCCCTTGCCCTTTTGTTCTAATTTCACACACTCATTTTCTAGCACCGAGCCCGCTCCAGAACGAGTGGCGACATTTGGTTCTTTGATTTTTCACTAGCATTATGACATACTTCCTTCATGCCCTTACATATTGTGTGTTCCTACCCCTACCAGCTGCGTCTTAATCCAGGGTACATTCTAGACCTTATGGGTCATTTCTCTGTTGTGGAACACGAAGGGGGTTGGCCAGGAGCCCCTACAAACGGTTTCACACATTTGGCCTCATTCCTCTTGTGCCCAGAACTCGAAGCCCATTTTCCTGGGAGTAACCCGTGCTGCGGGGTGAGAGGAAGGCAGTGAGATCGTCGGGCTCAGGGAGGGCGCGTGGGTCCCAAGGTGCGGGCGGGGCCACGTGGCGCCACCGTTCGTGGCCAGGCCGGGCTCCGAGATGGCCTCCCAGTACCCGGGTACCCCCAGCTCCTCAAAAATATCCAGCAAAGATAGGAAGGAGACGCCCCAGAAAAGTAACTTGCAGCTCTCCTCGCTCCGCGTCCGCGACGTCACGCAGCGCCGGCCCAGCAAGCTGCCCTGGGCAGACGTGGTCAGGGCCTGTGGCCGCTTCCGGCTGTCGCTCTTGCAGGCGCGGCGCAGCCGGCTGCTGCCCTCGCTTAACCCCCTGGCCGTGGGTGATGAATCACCACCACCCGATACTCTTTGGATGCCCTGGATGACCCAGAAGACGTTATGGGGTGACCAGGAGCCCCTCTCCAAGGTAAGAACCGCCCCCAAGGGGAGGGGCTGTGGCTTGCTCCCAGTAGTAGCTGAGAGCTCAAGAGCAGGAAGGGATCCTAGAGGACCAAGCGCCTGCAGTGGAGCAGCTGGAGGAGAGGCGGGGCAGCTCAGGAAACCATCCTAGGAAAGAGGACCCGACTCAACCCAGACCCTGTGGTACTGTCTGAGCCCCTCAAATGTCCCCATGGTGCCACTCCTAAGTGCATGCCCTGGGAGGATTGAAAGAGCCCTGTCACCCATGAAACAGCGCTAGAAAGAGCAGCAATAAGAATAAAATACAGGAATAAAAGCCCGACAACACTACTGTGTATTCTAAGTGCTAGTTGAGAGACAATGCATTGCTCGAAAAGAAGGCTGGGGAGAGGAAATAATCTGTGAACAGAACAGGGAGAATTCTTGGGGATGAAAAAGAGAATTTTCAAAGCCAAAATGCTCCACGGAGGTTTTAAAAATCAGATCAGCGCACTGAAACAGAAAATTAGAAAACCAGCACATGGGATTCTCTGAGAAAAAGTATAAAGGAACAATAAGGAGTGAGAAAAGTAAGGAGGAATGCAGGAGAGGTGCAGAAAAATCAGTACATTCGGTTGGCCAGAAAATTTGGGTTTTTCCACAAGAAGTTACAGAAAAAGCTGAATGAACTTTCTGGTCAACCCTACATATATAAGAGGTGTTGGGGTGGGGTGGGGATCAGGTAGGGGAAACAGAGAAGGAAACAAGGATATGTCTCTGGGGTGAAGAAAGAATGGAGTGCTCATGTGGCAAGAGATGGTCAAGTTCAATGCAGGATTGGAGGGACACATAATCTACAGGTGGCCAGTACCTGAACTGCATGAAGGAGCAAGGCTGTCCCCAGACAGATGGAAAAGCCTGGGGTCAAACTGAGATAGAGGTTTCTGCAACGTCAGAGGATCTTGGAGCCAAGTCCACAGTTGGATCTGCTGAATGGCTGACTGCCTTCGTCAGCACCCCTGCAGGGGTGCATTCAGATCTCCATGGGGAAGTCTGCTTGAAGAGAAAGCACAGGCTGTACCAGTGCTTTGTTTAACTTATTTCTGATCGTTATTCTGATTTTTAAGTAAAATTAGAGAAGGTCATAGGAGTTGTGTTTTACTTCTATTGTCCATAGAATAGCCCCAAGATCAAATTCAGTAGATATAAAAAGTGTTTTGTTCAATTTTTTTTTCAGTTAACAGTCTCTGTAGCACCCTTGCCTCCCCAACTACCCCCTTTCCCTCTACAGAGACAACAAGTGTTTCTAGTTCCTTCTATATCCTTAAAGAAGTAATTTTATGCACATACCCACAAATGTATTCTGATCTTTTCCTTTTTTAACATAAATGAAAGGGTATCTTAGACCTCTTCTGCAATTGGTTTAACAATTTTTTTTTTCCATAAGAAAAGAAAAGCTTTTGTTCCAAAAGAACAAGCTTCTTTGTTGTGTTGTTTTTTTAACCTTTTATTTTGTATTGGGGTATAGCAGATTAGAGAGTTGCACTAGAAAGAAAGCTGAGCGCCAAAGAATTGATGCTTTTGAACTGTGGTGTTGGAGAAGATTCTTGACAGTCCCTTGGACTGCAAGGAGATCCAACCAGTCCATCCTAAAGGCAGTCAGTCCCAAATATTCATTAGAAGGACTCATGTTGAAGCTGAAACTCCAATACTTTGGCCACCTGATGAGAAGAACTGACTCATTTGAAAAGACCCTGATGCTGGGAAAGAATGAGGGCGAGAAGAGAAGGGGATGACAGAGGATGAGATGGTTGGATGGCATCACCAACTTGATGGACATGAATTTCAGTAAACTCTGGGAGTTGGTGATGGACAAGGAGGCCTGGGGTGCTGCAGTTTATGGGGTCACAAAGAGTCGGGCACGACTGAGGGACTGAACTGAACTGATAGCTGATTAACAATGTGATAGATTCAGGTGAACAGTGAAGGACTCAGCCATACATATACATGTATCCTCTTGTTCTTTTTTTTTTTTTGAGAATTCCATTGACTGGTTGCCCCCTGATGGATTTAACTAGTCTTGGGTGCCTGCATATTCAGGTAGATTAAATTTTGGGGGGGCTGCAGGATTTTATGATCCATTAAGTTAACAGAAGTTGAGATGTTATATAAAGCTCTGGGAGGAAACTTGGTGACCTAGGTGTTAATATCCTCTGCCTGGCCAAACTGCTGTCTTTGATAAAGCCAATAAAAAGACATTTTTTTTAGAGTTGCAAAAACTCAGAAAGGATGAGTCTCTTTGAAGAAATACTCAAGGGGGTACTCTTGCAAACAGCAACAAAAACAGTCCTAATTAAGAACTGGAGTAAGAGAAAGCAGTTCAGGAAAAACAGAATGGAGCAGTGACTGAAAACAGAACACTTTGGAGGTGTTTATACAGCAAGGTTAATGTGGTTGTGTAGCTCAGTGAAAATGTTACAACATCTTTTGAAATGAAGGTGCAGGATATGAGAATGTTTCAGACGATTTCATCCAACTCTCCTGAGATGGTTTGCTAGAGAACATTCTCAGTGCTAATGCTTCACTCTGGCCTTTAAATAATGCACACTCACACACAGATGTGTCACAAATTTTAAAAATAATTGACTCTAAACCTCTCCTTGGCTCATTTAAGATGAAGCTGAAAGATGTGACCAGAATTTTCCAAGCCGTTTTGGCTCGAGCTCATTTCTCTGTTCTCCTCTTCCCTCTGATTTGCTGACCTCCAAGCCGGTCCAAATGCCCCTGTCCTCCTTGACGCTCCTGGTGGATGGGGGTGCGGTGGGGGTGGTCTCTCCCTGCGCTCCATCTAGAGCCCTGATCAGCTGGCTCTGGCAGTGACCTGACATGAGGAACCGCCTGTGTGGTGGCCTCACCCATCTCCCACCCTGATTCCTTAGGGCAGGAGCCCATCACACACTCCTGGGCTGAGGTCTTTGCTCCTGGACTCCCAGTGTTCTGCAGAACTGTGACCAAGTCCCAGCCAGAGAGGCAGGCAGAAAAACTTTAGAATGTATTCGTGGGATGCTACATATAGCCTCTTAATGAAGGTGAAAGAAGAGTGAAAAAGCTGGCCTAAAACTCAACTCCTCGAGACCCTGTGAACTGTAGCTGGCCAGGCTCCTCTGTCTATGGGATTCTCCAGGCAAGAATACTGGAGTGGCTTGCCGTTTCCGTCTCCATCCCCATAACCCCAAAAGAACTCTGCCCAGAAAGGTCCAGAAGGGGGTAGATGTTTCCCACGCCAAAGTTCTATTTTTGTTATGAGAAAAAGGAGAGTTTTGTCTGGAGGCGGAGGCAGCGGCAGAGAAGGGAGATTGGGGTGGCGGCGGTGGGCGCTGCATTAAAGTGCGGGCTTTGGCTGCCGGGCGTTGAGAAAAGCACAGATCGCACTCTGCCACGCTGCTGGCTCCCTGGGCTCCGCCCCGCCGCCTGACCCGCCCTGCGCCTCCCCCCGCTGCGCCTGCCCCCCCCTGCTTCATGCCCGCAGCCTGGCTGTTTGCCTGTGTCCCCCTGGCGGCCCAGCGCAGACCTGGAGCCTCTTAGCTAGTCTCCTGGAGGCCCAGTTTCTGTCCCACTTCTCCCAGCTACCTAGAAGGGAAAGGCCCTCTCATTCCTTACAGCCCCACACCAGCGTGTTTTCCACAACCCCGAAACCGCTCCCTTACCCTACATGCCCACCTCCCCTCATCCCTGAACCTTGGGCTGAATTTGCCTCACCCCAACCTGGTCCTCCCCATCCATAGTTCCTGTATTTGTGCGGGCACTGCCTGGCAGCTGAGCCTCAAATCCCTCCTCCCAGATCCCCACAACTCAGCACTGTCAACTTAGAAAAAAAATGCCCAAGGTAAGAGTTACCAGTTCAGTTTTATTCCTGGAGCTTACTGAGGACTATAGCATGGGAGATGACCTCTCAGAAAGCTCTGAAGGACTGCTCCAAAGAGGTAAGGGAGAAGCCAGGATATATGTGAACTTTTTGATGGGAAGAACATAGAGGCAATCATAGGAAGATGAGCGTGCAGGTACGTGCGCGCACACACACACATACACACACACACACACAAACACATCTTCCTTTCTTAATATAGATCTGAGTTTCTGACCTATGTCATTTTCCCTGTCTTAGAACATTTAACCTTTCTTGCAAGGCAGATCTACTGGTAACAAGTTTCCTCAGTTTTTGTTTGGGAAGTCTTTATTTCTCCTTCCTTTTTGAAGGGTAATTTTGCAGGATACAAATTTCTAGGTTGGTAAGTTTTTTCTCTCACTATTTGAAACATTTCAGTCTCTTGTTACTTGCATGGCTTCGAGGAGAACCTGGATGTCAGGTTTATCTTTTCTCCTCAATAGGTAAAGTGTCTTTTCCCTCTGACTTCTTTCTGGCTTAAAAAAAACTATTTTTATTCATTTATTTTGCTGGGTCTTAGTTGTGGCACATGGAATCTTTAATCTTCATTGTGGCATGTGGAATCTTTAGTTGAAACATGAAAAAGAGAAAGTGTTAGCCACTCAGTCATGTCCGACTCTTTGCAACCCCATGGCCTCCCTGGAATTCTCCAGGCAAGAATATTGGAGTGGGTAGACATTCCCTTCTCCAGGAGCTGAGGCATGCAAACTCTTAGCTGTGGCATGTGGGATCTAGTTCCCCAACCAGGGATCGCACCTGGGCTCCCTGCATTGGGAGCATGGAGGGAGACACTGGACCATCAGAGAAGTCCCTCTTTCAGGGTTTTTTATCTTTGATATTCTGTAGCTTTAAATTGTAGGAGTAGATTTTTATTTTATTGTCTTGTATTTATCTGGTTTGGTGTTCCTGAGCTTCCTGGATCTATGATTTAGTGTTTGAAATTAATCTGGGGGAAATTCTAAATCATTATTTTTTTCAAATAGTTTCCTGTTCCTTTCTGTCTTCTTCTGGTATTGTTATGTATATGTTATACCTCCTGTAGTTAGTTGTTTCCACAGTTCTTGGATGGTCTGTCCTGGTTTTTTTTTTTCCAGTCTTTTTCCTATTTGTTTTCAAGTTTTGATGGTTTCTATATTCTCAAGCTCAGAGATTCTTTCCTCAGCCAAGTGTAGTCTAATAATAAGCCTATCAAAGATATTCATCATTTCTGTTATGGTGTTTTCTGATCTGTAGCATTCTTTTTGGTTTTTAGAATTTTCATCTCTCTGCTAACATTACCCATGTGTTCTTGCATAACTGCTTTATTCATTAAGCCCTTAGCATATCATCAGAGTTGTTTTAAATTTCTGGTCTGATAATTCCAATATCTCTGCCACATGTGAGTCTGGTACTGATGTTATATTTGTGCTCTCTCTTGAAACTGTTTCTGCCTCTTAGTGTTTCTTGTAATTTTGTCTTGATAGCCAGTCGTGATTTACTAGGTAAAATGAACCGCTATCAACCAGCCTTTAGTAATGTGATTGTTAGGTGTAGGGTGCAGAGAAGCATTCTATAGCCCTATGATCAGGCGTCTGTCTTTTAGTGAACCTGTGCCTCTAGATTGTTAACTTCACCTGTGCTCTTTAGTCTGAAACCCCACCCTTCACTTTTACATGGTATAGGATGGCTAGAGCTTGCTAGGGCTGGGTTCTTCTCTTTCCCCTGCTCAGTTGATTTCTGGTAAAATCTGAGCAAGCTAGACTCTGATTAGTTTCTCCTGAGGGCAGATCTTAAGAACAGGATGCTGTGGCATATTCAGAATGGTTCCTTTTCCCTGCTGGAAGCACAAGGGGATTTTTCTCCTGTTTTCACTGTGAGGATTAGGACTGCTCCTGGAGGTAAGCACTCACAAAATTGTGGATTTTTTTTGTAGATCCATAACTGGATTCCCCTTTGGAATTTTAGCTCTCAGAGCTACCCACACCTGTGCCTCCAGCAATTGGTCAATTACAGTTCAGGACTCCCTGTCCTGGCAGTGGTTCCCACGGAAGTTGCTGCTCCTGGATTTGTGCTCTGATAACTTGGAATTCTTTGTATTTGCCTCCCTATCTTTCCAATTTGAGGGACAGCCACTTGGCTTGTGACTTCACTTCTTTTATGGATCCAAGAGATTTTTCAGTGCAGTTCTTTCCTTGTTGTGAGGATGCAGTGGGGACTTCCAAGCTTTTCCCATGCCAGATCAGAAGAAAGAAGTCCTTCATTTCCTTTTTATTGCATAGTAATATTCTATTGTATGGATAGACCTCATTTTATTTATTCATTCATCAGTGGATGGACATTTGAAGTGCTTCCAATTTTTCTTTTCAATTATTAAAAAATAGAAGTGTAGTTGATTTCAATGTTGTGTTAGTTTCCAGTGTAGAGCAAAGTGATTCAAAATGCATATATTCAGAATATGTGTATTCTGTATGTATGTAGTCTTTTTCCAATTCTTTTTCACCATAGTTTATTATAAGATATTGAATATAGTTCCCTGTGCTATTGTAATAGGTCCTTGCTGTTTATTTTGTATATGATAGTAGGTATCTGCTAATCCCAAACTCCTCATTTATCCTTATCCTCTTTCATCTTTGATGACCGTAAGTTTGTTTTCTCTGCCTGTAGGTCTGTTTCTGTTTCATAAATAAGTTCATTTGTATCATTTTTTCAAGATTTCACATATAAGTGATAGCATATATTTGTCCTTCTCTGACTTACTTCACTCAGTCTGATGATATCTAGGGTTCGTCCATGTTGCTGCAGATGGCATTAAATCATTCATTTTTATGACTGAGTAATATTCCACTATATATTTGTATCATGCCTTCTTTTTCCCATTCATCTCTTGATGAACACTTAAGTTGCTTTCATGCCTTAGTTATTGTAAATAATGCTGCTATGAACATTGGGGTACATGTATCTTTTCAAGACAGAGTATTCCTCTTTTTTAAATATGTGCTCAGGAATGGGATTGCTGGGTCATATGGCAACTCTATTTGTAGTTTTTTTTTTACAACACCACCATACCATTTTCCACAGTGGCTGTACCAACTTACATTCCTACCAACAGTGGAGGAGGGTTCCCTTTTCTCCACATCCTCTCCAGCATTTATTATTTGTAGACTTGTTAAAGATGACCATTCTGACTGATATGAGGTGATACCTCATTCTAGTTTGCATTTCTCTAATAATTAGTCAATCCTAAAGGAAATCAGTCCTGAATATTCACTGGAAGGACTGATGCTGAAGCTGAAATTCCAATACTTTGGCCACCTGATGCAAAGATCTGACTCATTTGAAAAGACTCCAATGCTGGGAAAGATTGAAGGCGGGAAGAGAAGGGGATGACACAGGATGAGATGGTTGGATGGCATCACCGACTCAATGGACACGAGTTTGAGTAAACTCCAGGAGTTGGTGATGGACAGGGAGGCCTGGTGTGCTGCAGTCCATGGGGTCGAAAAGAGTCAAACATGACTGAGTGAGTGAACTAAACTGAATAATTAGTGATGCTGAGCATCTTTTCATGTACCTATTGGCCACCCAGATGTCTTCTTTGGAAAAATATCTATTTAGAGCTTCTGCTCATTTTTTTGTTTGCTTGTTTGTTTTGAGTTGTATGAATTGTTTGTATACTTTGGAAATTAAGTCCTTGTCAGTTGCATCATTTTAAAATATTTTATCCTATTCCATAGGTTATCTTTTCATTTTTTAATGGTTTTCTTGGCTGTGCAAAAGTTTCTAAGCTTGATTTGGTCCTATTTGTTTATTTCTGCTTTTTCTTTTTCCTTGGGAGATTGATCTAAGAAAAACATTGATATGATTTATGTCAGAGAATGTTTTGCCCATTTTCTTCTAGGAGTTTTATGGTGTCATGTCTTATATTGAAGTTTTCAAGCCATTTTGAGTTTGTTTTTGTGTACGGTGTGAAGCAGTGGTCTAATTTTATTGAGTTACATGCAACTGTCCAGCTTTCCCAACACAACTTGCTGAAGAGAATGTTTTTTTTCCCCATCATATATTCTTGCCTTCTTTGTTGAACATTAGTTGACCATGCGTGTGTGGTGTTTCCAAGTTTTGGTATTATGACTAATATGGCTATGAAGGCCCATGTTAAAGTTTGGACGTATGGTTTCATTTTTCTTAGCTGCAAATCTAGGAGTAAAGTTACTGCATCATAAGTTAACATATGTGTTTAAATTTTTGAGGAATTGCTGAACTATTTTCCAAAGTGGCTACATGATTTTACATCACACTAGCCATATGTATTTCACTTTCACTTTTCACTTTCATGCACTGGAGAAGGAAATGGCACCCCACTCCAGTACTCTTGCCTGGAGAATCCCAGGGACAGAGGAGCCTAGTGGGCTGCCGTCTATGGGGTCACACAGAGTTGGACATGACTGAAGCGACTTAGCAGCAGCAGCAGCCATATATGAGGGTTCTGATTTCTCCACATGCTTATCAATTCTTGTTATTATCTGATTTTTACTGATTATAGACACTGTTCTAGGTATGAAGTGGCATCTCAATATGTTTCTTTTTATTTTTTAGGTGTTTGTGGCAGATACATGTAATGGGTTGCTTTTAGGAGACTGATCTATATAGCAGCCCTGTAATTTTTGTTTATTTATTTTTGGCTGTGCTGGGTCTTCATTGCTGTGCGCGGGCTGCTCTCTAGCTGTGGTGTGCGGGCTTTTCACTGCGGTGGCGTCTCTTACAGCAGAGCAGGGGCTCTAGGGCCTGCGGGCTCCAGGAGCCGCAGCTCGCAGGCTTAGGAGCCTCAGCTCGCAGGCTTAGGAGCCGCAGCTCGCAGGCTTAGGAGCCGCAGCTCGCAGGCTCTACAGTGCAGGCTGAGCAGTTGTAGAGCACCAGCTTAGCTGCCCCTCAGCACGTGGAATCTTCCCAGACTGGAAATTGAGCTTGTGTCCCCTGCATTGGCAGGTGAATTCTTTATCACCGGACCACCAGGAAAGTCCTCTATATGTTTCTTTGGTTGGTTGGTTTGTTCTGATTTTTATATTTTAGGTACTGCAATTGAATGTACCTAACCCAGTTTTATCGAGGCATTATTGATATACAGCACTGCATAAGCCAAAGGTATATAGCATAATGTTTTGACTTACATACATCATGAAATGATTACCATAAAAAGTTTAGTGAACATCCATCATCTCATATAGATACAACATTAAAGAAATAGATTAAAAATATTTTTCTTGTGGTGAGAATGCTTAGGATTTATTCCCTTAGCTCAATATGGTTTTGATTTACATTTCCCTAATGGCTTATGATGTTGAGCATATTTCCATGTGTTTGTAGATAATTTACATACCTATTTTGGAGAAATGCCTACTCAAATATTTTGCCTATTTTTAATTTGTATTGTTTGTCCCTTTTTGTTGAGTTTTAAGAGTGCTGCTTTATGTATTCTATATACAAATCCTTAATCTGATATATGACTTGCAAACGTTTTCTTCCATTGTGTGAGTTGTTTTTGACTTTCTTTTAAATTGTTTTCTTTTTGCTTATTGTTTTCTGTTTTCTTGATGGGATCATCAGAGGCACAAAAGTTTTCGTTTCGATAAAGTCCAGTTTATCATCGTCATCGCTGCTGCTTGTGCTTTCGCTGTTGTGTCTAAGAGGTCACCGCAGATCCACAAAGATTCACACTCATGTTTTCTTCTAAGAGTTTTGCAATTTTAGCACTCACATTGAGTTCTTGATCCATTTTGAGTTAATTTTTGTATATGGTATGAGGTAAGTGTCCAACTTCATTCTTTTGCGTGTGGATATTCACTTGTTCCAGCACAATTGGCTGAAAAGATTTTTCCGTTCCCCTTTGTTTATCTTGACACCCTTGCTGAAAATCAAGTGACCAAAACCATGAGTGCTTATTTCTGGATTCTCAGCTCTAGTACATCCATCCGTATGTCTGTCTTTAGGCCAGTACCACACTGCCTTGATTACTGTCTCTTTGTATGTTTTGAACATTGTTTTGAAATTGGAAATTGTGAGTCCCCTATGTTTGTTCCTTTTCAAGATTGTTTTGGCTCGTCTGCTCCCCTTGAGTTTCTTTATAAATTGTAGGATCAGCTTGTCAATTTCAGAAAAGAAGTCTACCAGAAGGATGATGTTGAATACATGATCAATAAATAAACAAATATATTAATATAAACACTTTGGAGAGTATTTTCATAAGAATAGTAAGTCTGCTAATCCCTGAACATGGGATGCTTTTCCACTTATTTAAGTCTTAAAGTTTCTCTTAACAATGTTTTGTAATTTTCAGTGTATAATTTTTACACTTTTTGATCAAATGTATTCCTCTTTTGATGCTTGTGTAAATGTAATTTTTTCTGTATTGTTCATTACAAGTGTATAAGAATGCTATCGATTTAGAAAATATTGATCTGTATTCTGCAACCTTCTGAACTCATTCCGTCTATCCTTTTTTCAGATCCCATTTAAAATAATGAGAGGTCATGAGCACATCGTGAGTTCCTGTAACTTCTGTGTGGACGACACGAAGGTGCTCAGTGGCTCGTATGACTGCACCGTGAAGCTGTGGGTAGGTGGCCCTGTGTCAGGTGGAGCCAAAGCTTCCCATAAGCTTGTGTCACCTCTTATGAGATTTCCCCAGTACTCAGTTCCCAGACATTCAAGAATCCCAAAGATTTGGAGAAGCCTTTCTGAACAAAGTGCAAGAAGAAGCAGCAAAATGAAGGTTCACTCTAGTGTTAAGTCACTGGAGAGAGGAGAAGTTAGTGTGGTTGCTGTCAGCCTGTGGACTTGGAAACAGGGGGAGCAGGGGTGGAGACCAATGGACCCGAGCCCACCAGCTTTTGCTAGAGGCTGTGCCTGAGGGTCTCTGAGCTGTGTCATCTCTCTGGGACGCCTTCGCACTTGGAATATTCAGTTCCATCCACAGAGATGGTATGTCCAGGCCTGGGGGATCACAAGAGGACAGAAAAGTGGACAAACCTGGGACCTGCCCGTGAAGGGCAATTGGGAGAGGCAGGCCAGAGTAGGTCAGTGCTGTGAGATGCAGGGGCAGGGCCACAGGAACAGGGGTGTGATGGTCAGACAAGGCTGTAGCGAAGGACGCCTTCGCACTTGGAATATTCAGTTCCATCCACAGAGATGGTATGTCCAGGCCTGGGGGATCACAAGAGGACAGAAAAGTGGACAAACCTGGGACCTGCCCGTGAAGGGCAATTGGGAGAGGCAGGCCAGAGTAGGTCAGTGCTGTGAGATGCAGGGGCAGGGCCACAGGAACAGGGGTGTGATGGTCAGACAAGGCTGTAGCGAGGTGGCCACTGTGAACTTTTCCAAAGCCTTCAGGGCAGAGCCAGCGGACCCTGGCGGGCCTGCTTGGGTGCGCTGCTGGTCAGCCAGGAGAAGAGGAGGAGGTACCAGCGCTGGGGGATGGCAGTGACCATCGGGGGCCATTCCGCAGACGACTGCCTGGTGAGGCTGGCCCCCTGGGGAGGACAGTCAATTTGGAGTTTTGCTGTCTCCTCTGGCTTCAGGAACAGGAGAGGAACAGGATGGAGTGAGTCAAGGCTGATTCCTGGGTTCCAGTTTGGGCAACTAGGTAGAGGATAGCTCCTCACCTTCCAGATCCCCTTAGAGGAACATCTTCTGGGTCTTGATGGGTACCAAGCCAGGAAGACTAGCCAGGAGGGTTTGGGAGCTATCCGATAGTTCAAGCCCCACATTAGGGACCTACCAGATATTTGACCCTGGGTGGAGCCCTGAATTTCCCCAGGCTCCTCAGGATCAGCTGAGAGCTGGGGCTACGCCAGGGCCTGCCTGGCCCATTCCAGGTCCCTACAGACACCCGCTCCCTTCTCTTCTGTGGCCCTTATCCACCACCCCCTCCGCCCAGCCCCATGATCTTCTGACCTTCTTGCTGGGAAAGCCACTGGTTCCTCTGGGAACCCCAGGCCCTTTCTTAGTCCTCTAGGATGACTGAGAAGGCCTGGAAGCAAGGGGGCTTCAGCTGGTTGTCATCACCTATGGGGAGGGAGGTTGGTGACTTTCTAAGTGCATTTTGCTATACCATCTTCAGATTGTTCTCGTCTTCTTCTCACCTTTTGAGTCAGTGGAAAGACTCTCAGGGGTTTCTGTCTATTTTGGCCAAAGGGTTTCTCTCTCTCTAAGGGGAAATCTGCGTGTTTTTTCTGGGTGTCCCAGTATTAGGGACCATCCATCATGACATCCCTGACTCCCCACAGCAGCCTCATTGCCCTTGCTTCCTGCCTAGTCCATGCTCCTTCCAGGATGCAGTCACCTCAACCTGTCCAAACTCCCTCCATCCCTGACTTGCTCACAGCCCTACCACTTTGTGCCACCTTCTCCATTTGCTCCCTCTCCACCCCCTGCCCTGCTTCATACCTTCACACCTAGCTGCAAAATCACCCAGTTCTCTGGTCTCCCTGTCCTGGCTGCCCCTCCAGCGGGTCCGCTTTGCTCCTCCTGGCTCACTTTTCTCCATCTTTGTCTCTGCTCCCGGCTCCTCCTGTGGCTCTCCCTGCCCCAGTTACAGTTCTTGGGCGAGCCCTCCCTCAGGGGAGTGACAAGTCATTACCATGTAGCCTCCCTGGATGGGAGCCCCACATTAGGGACCTACCAGATATTTGACCCTGGGTGGTTACATGCTCCCTGAATTTCCCCAGGCCCTTGCCTGGGAGGTATCTTTGGAAAAAGTCTCCTTGCCTCTCTCTTCTCTCCCCTACTCTCATCACTGTTTTCCCTCTCAAACCTACCACAAACCCAAACACCTAGCTTAGCCTTTTATTTATTTATTTGGCTGCACCGGATTTTAGTTGCAGCATATGGGATCTAGTTCCCTGACCAGGAATCAAACCTGGGCCCCATGCACTGGGGTGTGGAGTCTTAACCTTTGATCCATCAGGGAAGTCCCCTGGCTTAAGCTTTTAAAGCTCCCTTCCTCCTAACTGAAGATCATTGTGAATAATTTAGAAAGTCCATCAGTGTATTAAGAAGTGGGGAAAAAATTATTCTTATCTTACACCCAATCATCCTCTAGTATGATAACATCTCTTTTCGGTCATTATAGAAAAAACCACTTTGCTAGTCTTTCTCATATTATGAAGGTAAGATGGCTTTATCACCAAAAGACATAAAAACACAAAGAAAAAAATCATTCCGTGAACTGTGAGTAAACTGCTGTGAGAAGGTTGGAGTGTAGTTTCTTTTTCCTGTTTGAACATGTATACACATATTTATGAAACTGAGACCACAGAGTAAAACTCTTTATATAACGACAGTAAACGTGGGCTACAAGTACGGTCTCACCTCCTTTATTAGGACCACTTTGTCACCATTCATTCAAAGTCCAACCAACCAATCTTAAATTATCTAAATCCACAGAAAGAGTTCCTGGTCCCAAACATCAAGTGAAGGGGTAACTGTCTCTATTTGTCTTCTTATACCTCTAGCGAATGGTCCAGTTATTTCAAGAAACATTCAGTACAAAACATAGACATTTCCACTGTCTTTGGAATTCACCGGCAACATCTGGCTCTATTGCCATGTAGCTCTCCTGACAAGAAATTCACGGCAATGCTCATTTTCCAAGAGGGTTATCAGCCTGCGGTTGCTCTTTTCCCTCTTGGCCATATGGTGGCACTATCGAGCACTGAACCTGTGCAGCCCCATAGACCTCATTCTGTTCTAGTTCTGTGTTAGCTGGCTCAGGGCTAAGGCCACAGACTGCAATGGGCCTCCTCCTCAGGACCCACAGTGATCATTTTTTTAGTTCCCAGACACTTTTTTTTTTTTTGGCAACCCCATGGACTATACAGTCTATGGAATTCTCCAGGTCAGAATACTGGAGTGGGTAGCCTTTCCCTTCTCCAGGGATCTTCCCAACCCGGGGATCGAACCCAAGTCTCCCGCATTGCAAGCAGATTCTTTACCAGCTGAGCCACATGGGAAGCCCCCAGACACATATTTTTTTCTAGAGCCACACACCATCCAGGGAGGCTGGATCACCGGCTCTCAGAGCCAGTCATTTCTTCCCAAGTCATGAAGCTCATGAGCTGAGCCTCCATCCTGGATATGTCCTGCCCCCATGAGTTCCTTTCTAGGATCTCTTCCTGCCAGGGGGCTTTGATTAGGGACCCGGCTGTTTATAGAGCCTCATGGGGCAGGGGTTGAGGGACTGGATCTGTGCAGAAAAGAGTTTGCGCAGGTGGCCTGAGGCTGCTGCTCCCCGCTGGCAAGGCTGGCCTTGGCTGGCATCTGGGAACTTCACTGATAAACAGTTTCCTGCAGTCATGAATCTTTCCCTAGGTGATCCAGGGGGCTCACTGTGTCTAGACTGTGCAACCCATGTGGGTGATGCCTGTGTGACCAGACCCCAGTAAAAATCTGGGTCCCGAGCTCAGGTGCACCTCCCTAGAAGACAGCATCTGACATGTGTAGTTATGACTGGTTGCTGAAGGAGCTAAGCACATCCCATGCTACCCATGGGGAGAGACTCTTTTTTCAAGATTTATTTATTTTTAATTGGAGGCTAATTGCTTTACAATATTGCATTGGCCATTCATCAACACGAATCAGCCAGAGTTATACATATGTCTCCTCCCTCTTGAACCTCCTTCCCACCTCCCACCCCCTCCCACCCCTCTAGGTTGCTACAGAGCCCCTGTTTGAGTTCCCTGAGTCACACAGCTAATTCCCATTGGCTATCTATTTTACCTATTGTAGTGTGTATGTTTCCATGCCACTAGGGAGAGACTCTTGGAAGCGGTGCCTGGTTTTCTCTGGACCTCGCCGCATGTGCCCTTCCCTTTGCTGATTTTGCTTTGTGCCCTTTGGCTGCTGTGGATCTTAGCTGTGAGCATGCCTGTATTCTGAGTCCTGTGAATCCTGGAGATTCATCAATCGTGAGGATGGTCCTGGGTTCCCCTGACACAGAGCCCTTTGCTTCCCAGCAGGCTTGTGGTCTTAATGTGAATTGGTCTCTGCATATCAGGGAGACTGATATGCAGTCTGGTCAGGTCTGGTCTGGTCAGGCCAAAAGCTCTCCCAACCAGGCACCATAATTTCGCATAACAATGCAGGGTCTTTCTAGAAATTCACTGCCTTGCTAATAGCTTTGTTTCAAGGGCACTTTCCACCTCGGCTTATCCTGAAAAGTTGTGGACACATTTTTTTTTTCAAATATTTTTTTGATGTGGACCATTTTTAAAGTCTTTATTGAGTTTGTTACACTGTTGTTTTTCTTTTGGTTTTTTTGGCCACGATGCCTGTGGTATTGTAGCTCCCTGACCAGGGATTGAACCCGCACCCCATGAACTGGAAGGTGAAATCTTAACCACTGGCCCTCATTTATTGAAAGCATTTTTATTTCTGTCACTCAAGCACCTTTCACGTTGGTGCCTTCATTGTTCCCATCATATTGCCAGCTATTACCCTACCTTGTCCTCGTCATATTCTCTAGTTATCTCCCTTCAGTGTGGTAACAGTTGCCTGGGTCCCACTGTTTTTAACTGCCCTCTTTAGGTGGACACAGACTGCTGCCGGTGAGTTTGCTATCTGTCCTCTAAAACACACGACGAACCTTTTTCATTAAACTTTTCATTTGGAGTATAGTCAATTAACAATGTTGTGATAGTTTCAGGTGGACAGCAAAGGGACTCAGCCATCCATATAACATACAAGTATCCATTCTGCCCCACACTCCCCTCCCATCCAGGCTGCCACATAACACTGGGCAGAGCTGCCTGTGCTATACAATAGGACCTTGTTAGTGTTCCATCTTAAATGTAGCAATGTGTACATATTAACTATCTAGTCCCCCGACTCTTCCCCATGGCAACCATAAGTTCGTTGATGAACCATTTTTGTGCACAAGTCTTTGACCACAGTTTTGATTATTTCCTTAGGGAAGACTGTCCCGGTGGCACCGCCCCACCCCAAAATAGAATTGCTGGGTAAAACGGTGGGAATTTTTAGAAAGTTCTCGAAAGATCTTGCTAGATTCTGTGAAGCCTCTTTGGCCAGGAGAGAACGAGAATATTACCTTTTTGCAGCTTTGCCTTCAGAGTGGCCCGTTTCCATCGTTTCCATAGGCCACTGTGGGATGGAGGGGGAGTTTCCTGGGGATGCCGTGGGTGTGATGATGGCCTTCTTGCTCTGGGAGTGGTGGGGAAGTCTTTTCACCCTTCTGAGCTGGGGGAAGAGCCATAGGACCGTGGGTACCCAGACAAGCTTAGGGTTGATGCTGAACTCAGCTCACTGCTTCGGCTGACACTTTAGTGACCTCTGACCCTCTCCCGCTCTCTCCTGCTGATCCAGGATGCTATGGATGGATCCATTGTTCGGGATTTTGAGCCGGTGCCTGAAGGTCCTGTTTTAGAGTGCAGCGTCACGGCTGACAGCAGAAGGTGACTTGCCCTCATTTGACTCTGGTCCGGAAGGTGAGAGGGAAGGGCAGGCCCGCACAGCGTGCCAGGGGCCCGTCACTGGCTTTTCAGCAAACACCTGACCTTACACTCCCATATGTTGGTCTCATGGTTTCCATCTTTTGCTGTGAGAACCAAGTAGCTGTGGTGACTCTGAAAATTTAAAATGCCAAAAAGATGAAATGTACTGTGACTGAAGCCAGTCTGAATGTTCTTCGTGGAGTTTCCTTCCTGCGGTCACGCCTGTGGACCCGGGCAGCTGCAAGTTTCACTAGCGATTCAGGGCAGGCCCTCAAGTCACAGGGGGGAACCGGGGCCCAGGAAGAAAGCCTGAGCTGTCACCTGGGGAGAGTCTTGGTTTGGGAGGCCACCCTGGGGGTGCATTTGCATTCATGCTTCACACAGATGTGAGATGAGCCTTTAAAAGGGGATTTGCTTTAAAATGGATTTGCTTTTACCCTGAGCAGCAGCTACAAAATTAATCTACTAGTGAAAATGTGTGGGGGAATGTACGCTTCACGTACATGCTCATTCCCTCAGGCATGTGTGACTCTTTGAGACCCCATGGACTGTAGCCTGCCAGGCTCCTCTTTTTCCAGGCAGGAATATTGGAGTAGGTTGTCATTTCCCACTCCAGGGTAAGCTTCATGGGAATTTCTCTCACGTAGAGGACACGTTGTCACTGAAACATAGAAGACAAGGGTACACTTATATTACTGGGTTGGCCAAAAAATCATTAGGGCTTTTCCATAACATGGGAAAATCTGTTTGAACTCTTTAGCCAGCCTAATAGTGTAAATGTATAAGAAAACATTCAGAATGAAATGAGCTATGACAGTCTTTTCCTGTAAAAAAAAAAAGATGTGAAATCAGTGGAAGCAGTGATTGATCCTTGTGAGTTGTAGCTATCCTTCTAAAAGAAGTCAATTACAGAACAGAAGAAATGATACCTTTAATGCCCTAGATAGAAAAGGACGTATTTGGGTGGCCGATTAAAGGATTAGGGAAGAGAATGGCGTCACGGTGCTTTCTGTGTTAGGATCTTTCTGTTTTCATTGAGAACCCCCAGTTCTCCAGGGGCCTCATGAAAATATCTTTAGAAAGATTCAAGTACTTTTTTTGCAGTCTTGGTCCTAAACTGTAGAAACTGTCTGTTAAATATTTGATCTTTCTTAGAAACCACAGGTGTAATAGTCTGGGTCGTTAAGACTCTGGTCATTTTCTTTCCAGAATCGTTGCAGCATCTTATGACAAAACAGTGAGGGCTTGGGACCTTGAAACAGGCAAGCTGCTGGTATGTCTGCTCTGCCCTGGTGGAGATGTCACAGCACCGGGTCTTCTGTCTTTGTTTTTAATTTTTAAATTGGAGTATAATTGCTTTACAATACTGTGTTAGTTTCTGCTGTACAAGGATGTGAATCAGCTCTATGTAAACATATATGCCTTCCCTCTTGAGCCTTCCTCCCACTGCCCTCGCCCATCACATCACACTCCTTTAGGTCATCACAGAGCACCGAGCTGAGATCTCTGTGCTATACAGCAGTTTCCTGACAGCTTTTGTTTTACAGGTGGTAGTGTATATATATATATATGTTAATGCTGTTCTCTTAGTTCATCTCACCCTCTCCTTCCCTGCCTACAACACAGGTTCTTTGCTGGGCCTTAGGTGGCCTTGAGCTGGTTGTGGATTGGGCGGAGTAGCCAATCTTCCGGGAAAGGAACATTTTCTTAGGGCCCCGAGGTGATGGATGGTGGGTTCAGGGAAGGGAAGCTACCTGAAGTAGGCAGAGGAGGGCTCTGCTTCAGGGATGAGGAGGATGGGTATAAGGGAAGAAGTAGAGGTGGGGGCAGAGAGTAGGGTGGCATTATAGACTGAGAGAAGTGTGTGGGAAAAGAGACCCTCCCCTGTGGGATGTTGGCTTTTGATGGGGGCAGGAAGTAGAGCTGAGGCCATGGGGTGAAGGCCACGTGGCCAAAGGACAAAGGCCACTGGTTCCCAGTCTGTTCTCCATCTGAGAAAGGGCCACCATCCATCCATCCAATGGGCGTGGGATCCCTCTGTCTCCTGCCTGGTGTCCTGGAGCCCTGAGCCTGCTCGGGCGCTCCGCGGGGTGTCCTGCCCCATCCCTGCTGCCCTCCCCCCAACCCCGGCAGCTTCTCGTCACCTCTGTTCTCCCTTTCTCCTCTGTTCTCTCCTTAAAAAAAACGAAACAAAACAAAACAAAAAAACAAAAAAAACCACCACCAACTCTTTTTAGTGCAAAGATCAATTTATTTTCATTGTGAAACGTTTTTAGAAAGAGAAGCCAAGTGTAATAAAAATAGTGTTACAGTTAGCATCTTGGTGTCTCTTTTCCTGTACACACGTTATATATGAACATGGGCAAGCGTGACAACATGACATGTTCTGCTGACAACAGAGTGTCATTGCTTACTCCTGACTTTTAGCATTTTCCCAAATGCTTATTTCATCTCACATAAACGTCCTGCTCTTGTCTCTAGCCTCTTTTTCCTTCTCTTCTTTTTAAAAAACTCTCCCATGATGTTTTTATTAAAAAAATTTTTTTTGTTTATTTAAAACCGACGGGGTCCAGAATCAACGTCGTACACCTTAGAAATCAACACCGTACGCCCGAGATCAAGGGACGACGACAACGACGACGACTCAACAAAGTCAGCACAGACTGAGACACGCTGGGGTATCTGGTCGGGGTATCTACCGAGGGGGTAGGGACCCTAAGAGGCTCGTTCTTGTGACCTCACCCAACGGTAAAGGAAGAGGTTACGTACTTTCACTTTCCACTTTCACTTCAGCGAATCAACACAGACTGAGAAGCGCTGGGGTACCAGACGTCGGGTGGTCCGAGAAGGCAGGTACCCTTTTTCCAGGCAGGAAAATCCCACTGGAGTGGGCTGCCATCGTCTTCTTCACTAGTTCCCTGACCAGGGATCAAACCCAGGCTGCCTGCATTGAGAGTGAGAAGTCTTAGCCACTGGACCACCTGAGAAGTCCCTTCCCTTCTCTTTGGTAAACTTGTTTTAGTACTTTTATTATTTTTGTTGCATGGGATGTCCATGCCACTTGCCATCTATAGGGCTGAGTGAGTGATCCGCTGCTGCTTGACAAACTATTCCAGAACTTATCTTCAGACAACAAGCATTTATTGCCACGCAGAGTTTCTTTTTTCTGAAACAGTTAACATAATTTGGCTGCACCGGGTCTTCCTTGCTGCCATGAGCTTTCTCCAGTTGCAGCGAGCGGGGCTGCTCTTAGTTGCGGTGTGCGGGCTTCTCGTCGTGGTGGCTTCTCTTGTTGCAGAGCACAGGCTCTAGAGCACAGGCTCGGTAGTTGTGGTGCTTGGGCTTAGTTGCCCCTCAGCATGGGGGTCTTCCCAATCCAGGGACTGAACCTGTGTTCCCTGCACTAGCAGGGAGATTTTCAACCCCTGGACCACCACGAAGTCCTTGCAGAGTTGCGTGACGGAACTTTTGGAGCAGGCTAGCCAGTGGTTCTGGCGTAGGTTTCTGGTGAGATCATAGTTAGGATGTCATCTGGGGCCACAGTCCTCTGAAGGCTCACTGAGGCTGAGGCTCTCCTTCCAAGATGGCTGTTGGCAGGAGCCCTTGGTTCCTCTGCACCCCAGTCTCTCCATAGCGTTGCTTGAGTGTGCTCAGGACATGGCGGTTTACTCCCTCAGAGCAAGCATTTCCAGAGATGGCAGGAGGAAACCCTGGTTTCCTTCTGTTTTAGGAAAATTCCTGTGGCTATAGCTGGTTTACAGTGTTTCGGGTATACAGCAAAGTGGTTCAGATATGTATTTGTGTGCATGTGTGTGTATATATGTGTACATTGTAGATGTCTATATTTATGAACATAAACATGTATATTCTTTTTCAGATTCTTTTCCATTATAGGATATTATCCCCCCCCACTTTCCCCTTTGGTAAAGATAAGCTTGTTTTCTATGTCTGCGAGTCTACTTCAGTTTTGTAAATAAGTTCTTTTGTATTATTTTGTTAAGATTCCACAATAAATGATATCATATGATATTTGTCTTGCTCTGTCTGACTTAGTTCACTTAGTATGTTATTAATAATCTCTAGGTCCTCCAAGTTGCTACAAATGGCAATAATTCATTCTTTTTTATGGCTGAATAGTATTCCATTTTACATACATACCATGTCTTTTTTGATCTCTTCATCTATCAGTGAGCCTTTAGTTGTGTTCGTGTCACGGCTGTTGTGGATAGTTCTGCTGTGATCATTGGGGTGCGTGGGTCTTTTTGTTGTCTGTTTGTTTGGCCGTGTTGGGTCTTAGTTGCAGCATGCAGAGTCTTTGCTGTGTCATGCAGGATCTTTCGTTGTGGTACACGGGCTCCAGAACGTGTGGGCTTGGGAGCTGTGGTGTGCAGGCTTAGTTGCTCTGAGGCATGCAGGGTCTTAGTTCCTCGACCAGGGATCAAACCCACAGCCCTTGCATTGGAAGGTGGATTCTTAATCACTGGACCACATACATCTTTTTGAATTAGAATTTTCATCTTTTGCAGATATATACCCAGGAGTGGGATTGCTGGATTACAGGGCAGCTCTAGTTTTAGTTTTTTAAGGAACCTCTATACTGTTCTCTGTAGTGGCTGCACCAAATTATATTCCCACCCACAATGTAGGAGGGGTCCCTTTTCTCCATACCCTCTCTAGCGTTTATTATTTGTAGACCTTTTGATGATGACCATTCTGACTAGTGTGAAGTGATAGCTTATTGTAATTTTGATTTGCATTTCTCAGTCGGACACAACTGAGTGAGCTCACTTTCACTTTTCATTTTCATGCATTGGAGAAGGAAATGGCAACCCACTCCAGTGTTCTTGCCTGGAGAATCCCAGGGACAACAGAGCCTGGTGGGCTGTAGCAGCAGCAGCAGCAGTGATTAGAGATGTTGAACATTTTTGCATGTGCCTGTTGATCATCTGTATGTTTTTCTTTGGAGAAAGCCCTGGTTTCTGTTGTGACAGTCCCTTGGACTGCAAGAAGATCCAACCAGTCCATCCTAAAGGAGATCAGTCCTGGGTGTTCATTGGAAGCACTGATGCTAAAGCTGAAACTCCAATACTTTGGCCACATGATGTGAAGAGCTGACTCATTGGAAAAGACCCTGATGCTGAGAGGGATTGGGGGCAGGAGGAGAAGGGGACGACAGAGGATGAGATGGCTGGATGGCATCACGGACTCAATGGACACGAGTTTGGGTGAACTCCGGGAGTTGGTGATGGACAGGGAGGCCTGGTGTGCTGGGGTTCATGGGGTTGCAAAGAGTGCCCGACTGAACTGAACTGAGTCACAGACTATCACTTTTGCTATGTTGTATCCAAAGAAGTAACTCACTGAGTTGAGCTCACACCCTTGGGGTAGGTAATTGAACTTCACCTTGGGGCTTCCATGGTGGCTCAGACGGTAAAGAATCTGCCTACATTCCCGGAGTCCCAGGTTTGATCACTGGAATGGGAAGATTCCTTTGGATAAGGTAGTGGCCACCCACTCTACTGTTCTTGCCTGGAGAATTGCATGGACAGAGTAGCCGGCTGGGCTGCCGTCCATGGGGTCACAAAGAGTCAGACATGACTGAGTGACATTCACTTTTGTGGAGAGAGGACTGTCAAAGAATTGGGGAGCACATTTTAAAAGCTTCACAACAGCAACACCATAATTTATAACATACAGAGAGATTTTCCTTTCCTAGAATGAGTAGCTCTCTGTCCTAAGGGGCTGGGACTGTAGAATCTTGTCCTCCAGGCAGACTTGTTTACCAGACTGAACGAGAGTCAAGTTGGCCATTACTAGAACCATGCTGCCATTTCTGCTAGGTACCCCCTATCCTTGTTCGTCTCTCCTGGACACACATTAATTACATGTATTAATTAAAAATTAATTCGTGAAAAACTAAACATTCAGTTCCTTGTTTGCACTAGTCTATTACAAGAACTCAGTGGCCACATGTGGCCAGTGGCTGGCATATTGAACAGTGCATAGATAGAATATTTCAGAAAGTCCTGCTGGAACACTGGGCTAGAGAGAAACCTTTTGACTGTTGCCCTATTTCAGTGGAAGCTCGGTCAAGAAACCTTCATAGTCTCCGCTAAGTTCTCCCCTGATGGCAAATACGTGGTCTTGGGCTTGGATGTGGATCATGGAATCTTCATAATAGATGCAAAAGACTCTACCACTGTGTCCCACATAAAAGGTAAGTTTGTGTGGACTTCCTGCTCTGTTTTATTATGATACAGCAACTTGTCACTTGAATGACAGTGACTTTATTGTTTTATTTGGTAAATCAGCAATGCTGTGAACCATGTCATTAAAGATGGGACACTGATGGATAAAAGTGAAGTGAAAGTCGCTCAGTTACGTCCGACTCTGTGACTCAGGCCAGAACACCGGTATGGGTAGCCTTTCCCTTCTCCAGGTGATCTTCCCAAGCCAGGGATCGCACCCAGGTCTCCCACAGTGCAGGTGGATTCTTTACCAACTAAGCCATCAGGAAAGCCCTGATAGATAGAAACATGGGCAATTAAAATCAAGAGTCTCATGCTTATAAGAAATGAAACATTTTTCTGCTCCAGCTTCATATGGACATTTAAAGCCCATCTTTTATCGAATGAAGACCCAAGCTTCTTAGCTGGCCTGGTGGCTCAGATGGTAGCCTGCCTGCAGTGTAGGAGACCCAGGTTCAATCCCTGTGTTGGGAAGATCTCCTGGAGAAGGACATGGCAACTCACTCCAGTATTCTTGCCTGAAAAATCCCATGGATGGAGGAGCCCAGCAGGCTACAGTCCATAAAGTCGCCAAGAGTTGGACACTACTGAGTGACTTCACTTTCTTTCTTTCCAGGCTTCTTAACATTTTATGTGTATTTCCCACATTCCTCATTCGTTACTGCTGAGTCACCAGGGAAGCCCATAAAAATAATAATCCCTGATAATTAATAACACACATATTTATTCTAGTGTTTTTTAATAGTGATGATTAGCAATTTTATTACTATCAATTATGACGTATAAAAAAGAAATTCAGATAATGAAAAAGACTAGAATGGCAACTCCTGAAAAAAACAGTGATCAAATGTCAGTTTCCTGGTTGTGGTTCTGTGCAGTCATTGTGTAAGAGGTTACCATTGGGGGGAACTGAGTGACAGGCATACAGGGTCTCTCTGTAGGAGTCCTTACAACTGCATGTGAGTTAACAGTTACCTCAGAAGAAAAAAATGCATACATAATCATTGGAAAAAAAATTGAAACTGTGTAACAGTGGGCTTCCCCAGTGGCTAAAGTGAAATGAAAAAGACTAGAATGGCAACTCCTGAAAAAAACAGTGATCAAATGTCAGTTTCCTGGTTGTGGTTCTGTGCAGTCATTGTGTAAGAGGTTACCATTGGGGGGAACTGAGTGACAGGCATACAGGGTCTCTCTGTAGGAGTCCTTACAACTGCATGTGAGTTAACAGTTACCTCAGAAGAAAAAAATGCATACATAATCATTGGAAAAAAAATTGAAACTGTGTAAGCAGTGGGCTTCCCCAGTGGCTAAAGTGGTAAAAAATCTGCTTTCAATGCAGGAGACGTGAGTTCGATCCCTGGTCAGGAAGATCCTCTGGAGGAGGAAATGGCAACCCACTCCAGGATTCTTGCCTGGAAAATCCCATGGACAGAGGAGCCTGGTGGCGATAGTCCATAGAGTCACAGAGTCAGACACGACTGCTGTGCCCGTCCTGCCTTCTCCCCACTGGTGGTGGTGGTTTAGATGCTAAGTCGTGTCCGACTCTTCGCGACCCCATGGGCCGCAGCCTACCAGGCTCTTCCGTCCATGGGATTTTCCAGACATGAGTACTGGAGTAGGGTGCCATCGCCTTCTCCAATGTCGCTGTTCCTGCCCTGCAAATAGGTTCATCTGTGGAGGTACCTATCATTAACAGTACATTGCTGGGTGGTCTTCCTGTGAGTGTGTGTGACACACACACAGTACTACTTCCCACATACATTTTATGTTTATTTTTGTCACCATGGAGCCATGATGTGTGTCTGCCACACAGCTTGCATTTTTCCTTTGATGTGTGTCCTCGTACTCTCTGCTCCTCACACTCTAAGCCCTGTCTGCTCCTTCACGCTGTGTCATGTCAAGCCTCGGCACACCCTGTTCCTTCTGCCTAGAGCACTCTTCCTTTCCTGTTTCCCTCCACAGCTTTTAGCAATCTCTCAGGGCTGGGCTAAGTTTCCTTCCGTTGGTTTGGAGCTGTGCCATTGGCTGCAGGTTGTTGCCTGCTCAGAGGTGTCTGCCTGTGACCTCTAAGGGGGAAGGGGGCAGAGCTCCTGGCTCAAGGCCTGGTATACAGCAGGCATTCAGGAAATGATTTTGCAAGTGAAGAGTCCCTTCCTTGTCAAAACCAGAGTTGTGTTTCTATTTTACTGTTGCTGTCTGGGGGAGCAACCTCAGTGTCCCAGGGACGTGTGGCCCAGTATCAAGTCACTTTCCCTGGGCCTCAGGTCATCACATGATGTCGCTCACTGCCTGCTGCTTTGACCCCGACAGCCAGAGGGTGGCTTCCGTCTCGTTCGACAGGAGCATCAAGATCTGGGACGTGACGTCACAGACCACGCTGCTCACCATCACCAAGTGAGGAGGCTGCGCAGCATGCTGCACAGGGAGGTGGGCGGGATTCACACCCTGCTGGATTCGGCCCATGCACCTTCAGCTCCCCAGCTGGTGTGGGCATGGGGCATCTCCAGCTGTGGTCCGCTGTGGTGCTATGAGGAGGCTGGAGATGGAGAATGGGCAGGGCAGAGGCAAGCAAGGGGAAACCACTCCAGTAAGTCCTCTACATTCGAACCTTCAAGTTGTGAGCTTTCAAACACATGGCCGTCTGAGCCAGCCCCTGTATGCCAGCTGCTGTACTATGCTACTGTACTTTTCAAGGTTCTGTAATAGTAACTGTTTTATTTTTGGTGTTTGTTTTTCCTGTACATATTATTTGTGTGAAAAGTATTGTAAGACAGTACTATATAGCCGATTGTGTCAGCTGGGTACCTAGGCCAGCTTTGTTGGGCTTACAAACAAATTGCACTTTTGAACACACCCTCAGAACAGAAATGAATCCTCCGTAGGGGACTTACTGTAGTTGTGGCCTGTGGGCTGGGAGGGGCCTTAGATGCATTTGTTTCAGTGTGAGCCAACACTGGAAAACATTGTGCTGAGTTGCCCCTTGCCTCCCAAATGTGGGTTTCCAGCATCTCCTGCAAAGTGAGATGATCTCTTCTAGGGCCTGCAAGGGTCACTCTGTGGCCACCAGCACCAGCTGTGTGGGCAGCCCTCCCTAATGGGACCTGGACTCATGGCCTCGGGATGTGTCATCCTGCCCACTTGGCTCGGTTGTGAGCCCTGCTGGCCTGGGCCGGGCTTTCCCGTGGGTGTCTGGCCAGAGCTTCAGAGTGTGCAGGTTCCCATCCTGAGTGGTCTTTGACCCTTGTTTCCTCATCTGCAAACTGAATCCCAGTGGGGTGTGAAGGAGACAACAGATGGAAGTCCTTGGAGTAGGATGCATGGCGGCCGCTCAGCACCGGCTCTGTTACTGAGACTGGCTCCCGTGGATGCTGGGGTCAGCAGGGGCTGTGGATGCCTGTTATGTTCGTTAGAGCTGCTCGGCAGTGGCAGTGAGGAGGGTGAGTGAGTGAGCTGGAACTCTGGATGGTGGAAAGGGAAATAAGGAAACGGTCTACTGGTGTATTTGATTGACCCACATTTATAAATTTTCTGGAAATGTATTTTTTAGCAAGAAAATATAGAGACAAGGATTCTCAGTGCTGCAGGATAGGGCTGGCTTTGTGGTATGAAATTCTGAAGTTACACAGGGTCCCACACACAGGAGGGCTCATACTTGGTTTACAGCTCTGCTGCCAACATCTTGAAGTTCTTCAACTTTAAAAAATTATTTTTTTAAATTTATTTGACTGCACCACGTCTTAGTTGTGGCGTGAGGGGTCTTTAGTTGTGGCATGAGAACTCTTATTTGCAGCAAATGGGATCCAGTTCCCTGACCAGGGAGGGAACCCAGACCCCCTGCATTGAAAACTTGGAGTCTTAGCCACTGGACCACCAGGGAAGTCCCCAAATTCTTCATTCTTGAACAAGGGACCTCAAATGCTTTTATTTCAAAAATATGTAATTTACTTTTTGAAAATGTAAACATGCAGCACAGTACAAAATTTTGAAGGGACAAAAGAAGACAGAGTGAAAAATTCTCTCTTAGCTGTCTCATAACCACTGTTTGCTGAGAAGCCGTCACTTTTCCTCCTTCCTTCCTGCCTGTTGGCTACCTTCCCCCTTAACACTTTTACTGAGATATAATTCACATGCATCCTATAGTTCACCATTTCAGGTACATAATTCAGTGCTTTGGGAGATATTATTATTATTTTAATTGTCTTATTATATGTTCAAAATTATTAAAGTTATTTTATTGGCATTAATTACATTTATAATATTGTACGCCCATCACCACTATTTACAAAACTCTATTACCCAAACAGAAACTCAGTACCCATTGAACAATAATTCCCCACTCCCCTGAATCCTAGTCCCTAGTAACCTGGACAGCATACCAGGTGGTCTGGTATTCCCATCTCTTTCAGAATTTTCCACAGTGTACTGTGATCCACACAGTCAGAGGCTTTGGTATAGTCAATAAAGCAGAAATAGATGTTCTTCTAGAACTCTCTTGCTTTTTCCATGATCCAGCGGATGTTGGCAATTTGATCTCCGGTTCCTCTGCCTTTTGTAAAACCAGCTTGAACATCAGGGAGTTCGCAGTTCACGTATTGCTGAAGCCTGGCTTGGAGAATTTTGAGCATGACTTTACTAGTGTATGAGATGAGTGCAATTGTGTGGTAGTTGGAGCATTCTTTGGCCTTGCCTTTCTTTGGGATTAGAATGAAAACTGACCTTTTCCGGTCCCGTGGCCAAGGTTCTTAGCTGTGTTTGACAGGAGGAATGGGGAGCGGTGCATTGACTCCGTCTTGTCCAGAACTGCAAGGGCTACACAAACACTGTCCCCAAACTTTGTACTAAGTGAAATGGTCTTTTATGACACATGGAACTTATCTGAAATGAGAGTCCCATCCTAGAGTAGAGACCCTTGGTTTAAACCTCAGTGACAAATTTTGGATTCAGAGGAAGGCTTGCTGTTTACCTCCAGTAAATGCTGGGATGGTTCTTACCCCACTAGGCACTGGGACTTGGACATTTTAAGCCGGGAGACCCCTGAGAAGCTGACATTTCTTCTCCTTTGATCCTACTCAGTTTGTATGCTTCAAAGAACCAACACAGAGTCTAAAACTCTGACTTGGTGCTAGAATACAATTTATTCAACCTTTTCTTCAGTTTGAATTGATATTATAATCCAGGCTACTCAGAGATGCTCAATTATGTTTATGGTTTAGATTGAAAACCCTATTTGTTAACAGGAGATGAGAATCATAGGGAAAATACTTGGAGGTTCATGAAACAAAATAAAAAGTAGAATTCTGACAATTTTTTTTTCCTAAAAAAAAAAGATAGTTTGGGCGTCCCTGGTGGCTCAGTGATAAAGAATTTGCCTGCTAATGCAGGAGCCATGGATTAGGTCTCTAATCCCAAAAGATTCCACATGCTGTGGAGCAACTAAGCCTGTGTGCTACAGCTATTGAGCTTGTACTCTAGAGCCCAGAAACCACAACTGTTGAGCCTACATACCACAACATCCGAAACCCACTCACCTAGAGCCCATTCTCTGCAACAGGAGAAGCTACTGCAATGAGAAGTCCTCACACCACAACTAGAGAGTAGCCCCCACTCGCCACAACTAGAGAAAGCCCACGAAGCAACAAAGACCCAACACAGCCAAAAATAAAGAAAATTTAAAAAGACATTTAAAAATTGAGAAAAAATAGCCCCAAACTTTATTAATTAAATGCCCAACATTAAAATATGCTTTAGTGGCACTGAAGACAGATAAGGAGAGAGAGAGAGGGAAAAAGAGAGCATTTCATATGAGGACAAGGAGAGTAGGTGAGAGAGGGGTGGTGAGGATGAGGGGAAGGAGCCATGCCCCCCTGTCTTCGAGAGAAAGGAGGGGAGCGGGGAGCAGAGGAGACCCACCTTAAACCTGAGAGGCTATTAGTCCATTAACTATCACAGACAGTGTTTCCACCTGCTCTTTTTCCTGGAGCCTCAAGCAGCTCTGAATAGGGTGGTGGTTCTCAGCCAGGGTCAACTTTGTCCCTCCGTGGACATTTGGCAGTGTCTGGGGGACATTCTTTTGGTTGTCATAGTTGGGTATAGAGGCTACCAGCATGTGCTAAGGAGTGCCCAGAGATGTTGCTAAACATCCTACAATGCATAGGACATCACGCTACCACAAAACATCCCGTCAAAAAGGTCAATATTGCCGTTATTGGGACCTCCTGGAATAGTGTAACATAGTTAGATTAATTAATGTTTGGATCATAGTAGGCAGTGATCAAAAAAGTGATATCCATTAAGTCACAAGGCATCAGCTCCCATGCCCATTCCACTCACCTCCACTTTAAATATGTCTCTGGATTCTCCAGGAGTAACATGCTAATGTGTGAACCCTCTCATATGTGTTACAGGGCACATAACAATGCCATCTCAAACTGTTGTTTCACCTTCAGTGGCCATTTCCTGTGCACAAGCTCCTGGGATAAAAGCTTAAAAATATGGAATGTCCATACTGGGGAGTTTCGAAACCGTGGAGCCTGCGTGACTCTGATGCAGGGCCATGAAGGCTGCGTGAGCTCCTGCCACTTTGCCAGAGACAGTGAGTAATTTCACACCAAAGGATTCCACACCGTGGGACTGCTGGGGCCAAGCTCCTCATGGTCCATTCACATGGACCCCCCTTACGATGGAAAGGCTTTCCAATGATGCCCGCAGCGAGGGTGGATTTATTTTCCTCAAGAATCAAGAGAGAGATGCACAAGTTTGCAAGTGACAGACACTCAGCTTGGTGTAGCCAAGGCCACAAAGTAAATCTTTACGTTCTGTAATGAGCAAGTCCAAGAGCTGATCTCCCTTCAGGAGTAGCTGGATCTAGACACTCAGACAATGCTCTTAGGAAGCCAACTCTTCCACTCTGCCCCCCAACCCCC
>SJYC01100266.1:0-23662 GCA_006408675.1 Madoqua kirkii
AATACAAATATTTAAACAAAATAACACTTGAAATAAGCAATAACAGTATTAGTAGTAACCAAAAATAGGATAATTAAGCAAATATTGTTAAGAAAAATATGCTTTGTAATATTTCTTTCTGTCCTTTGATATAGCAATTTATTTTGACTTAAAAAAAGACTTTATTGGTTATTTAAATTTTTTTTAAAGTTTTTTTTAATGTGGATCTTTAAAAAGATCTGTATTGAATCTGTTACGATATTATTTCTATATTATGTTTTGATATCTTTGGCTGCAAGGCATATGGGATCTTAGCTTCCCTGAGGTGAGGTGAGGTGAAGTCACTCAGTCATGTCCAACTCTTTGCAACCACATGGACTGTAACCTACTAGGCTTCTCCATCCGTGGGATTCTCCAGGCAAGAATACTGGAGTGGATTGCCATTTCCTTCTCCAGGGGATCTTCCTGACCCAGGAATCGAACTTGGGTCTCCCACACTGGAGGCAGATGCTTTAACCTCTGAGCCTCCAGACCTGGGATCAAACCTTTACTCCTTGCACTGGAAGGCAAAGTCTTAACCACTGGACCACCAGGGAAGTCCCTTTATTGATTAGTTAAATTTTACAGGCTGTTATTGTACATTCTTAAGATATATAAATGTAAAACTTAAGAGAATATAAATACAATAAGATTGGTTAGACAGATACTTTATTTATCTTTTCCAGATTTATTAAGATATAATTGACATGTAACATCATGTCAGATTAAGAGGTACAAGGTGTGGTTTGATGCACATATATATTGCAAATGCTTGCCACCATTTGTGCTGTGCTAAGTTGCTTTAATCATGTCCCACTCTTTGCGAACCTATGGGCTGTAGCCCACCAGGCTCCTCTGTCCATGGGATTCTCCAGGCAAGAATACTGGAGCGGGTTGCCATACCTCCCTCCAGGGAGTCTTTCTGACCCAGGTCTCCATGCATTGCAGGCAGGTTCTTCACCACTGAGCCAGCGGGGAAGCCCAGTTGTTAGTTGCTCAGTTGTGTCTGATTCTTTGCAAGTCCATGGACTGTAGTCTGCCAGGTTCCTCCTCTGTCCAGGGAAATCTCCAGGCAAGAATACTGAAGTGGGTAGCCATTTCCTTCTCCGGGAGATCTTCCCAACCCAGGGATCAAACCCTGGTCTCTTTGTTTTGCAGGCGGATTCTTTACTGTTGGAACCACCAGGGAAGCCCTCTTACCACCATAGCCTGAGCTCCACCACGTCATATAATTAGCATTTCCATTTTTGTAACAAAAACATTTAAGATCTACTCTGTTAGCAAATTTCAAGTATATTATACAGGATTATTATCTGTAATCACCATGCTGTACATTAGAGCCCCAGAACTTGTTAATCTTATAATTGAAAGTCTTTATCCTTTGACCCAAATAGCTCTCCATTTCCCTCCTGCCCCCTCCCAGCCTCTGGTAACCACTACTCTACTCTCTGTTTTTATAAATTTCTCTCTCTCTCTCTCTTTTTTTTAAGATTCCACATATCATTGAGATCACACAACACTTGTCTTTTTCTGTCTGACTTATTTCATTTAGCATAATGCCCTCAACGTTCATCCTTGTCACAGATGGTGGAATTTCCTCATTTCTCATGGCCTAATAATATCCTATACACACACACACACACACACACACACACACACACACACACACACAGACTACGTCTGCTCTGTCCATTCATTCACCGTTGAGTGTTTAGCTTGTTTTCATATACCTTCGTTATTATGAGTGATGCTGCAATGAACATGGAGGTGTGGATATCTCTTTGAGATCCTGTTTTTATTTCCTCTGGATATACATCCAAAAGAGGGATTCCTGGATCATGTGTTAGTTCCATTCTCATTTTTTTTTTTTTTTGAGGCTCCTCCAATGCTTTTTTCCATAGTGCCTATACCAATTTACATTGCAACCTACAGTTCACAACAGTTCCCTTGTCTCCATGTTCTCACCAACACTTAACTTTTTGATATATCCATTCTAACAGTAAGGTGATATTTCATTGTGGTTTTGATTTACATTTCCTTAATAATTAGTGAGGCTGAGCACACATGTACCTGTTGGTCATTTGTAAGTCTTTTTTGGAAAATTGCTTACTCAGTTTCTCTTTTATTGCTATTGTTGTTACTGAATTCTGTGAGTTTTTTTATAAGTTTTGAATATAAATGTTTTCTCTTTATGGTTTCAGGTCTTATGTTTAAATCTTTAATTCATATGAGTTAAATATTTTTGAGCTATATAGATAGGGATCCAGTTTCATTCTTCTCTTCTCTACGTGGTTATCTAGTTCTCCCAGCATCACTTTTTTGTGGGAGAGGGCGAGGGTGGGATGATTTGGGAGAATGACATTGAAACATGTATATTATTGTATGTGAAACGAATCACCAGTCCAGGTTTGATGCATGAGACAGGGTGCTCAGGGCTGGTGCACTGGGATGACCCTGAGGGATGGGATGGGGAGGGAGGTAGAAGTGGGGTTCAGGATGGGAAACACATGTACACCCATGGCTGATTCATGTCAATGTATGGCAAAACCACTACAATATTGTAAAGTAATTAGCCTCCAATTAAAACAAACAAATTTATATTTTAAAATATAATTTTCTTTTTAAAAATGTATTTATTTTTTAATTAAAAGATAATTGCTTTACAGAATTTTGTTTTCTGTCAAACCTCAACATGAATCAGCAATAGGTATACGTATGTCCCCTCCCTCTTGAACCTCCCTCCCATCTGCCTTCCCACCTGACTCCTCTAGGTTGGTCATAGCCCCTGTTTGAGTTTCCTGAGACATACAGCAAATTCCCATTGACTAGTTTCCTTGTTACTCTCTCCATACATCTCACCTCCCCTCTCCTCAAGACCACAAGTTTGTTCTCTATGTCTGTTTCTCCATTGCTGCCCTGCAAAAAATCCTTCAAAACCATCTTTCTAGATTCTGTATATATGCACTAGTATATGATATTTATCTTTCTCTTTCTGACTTATATCACTCTGTATAATAGGCTCTATGTTCATTCACCTCATTAGAACTGATTCAAGTGTGTTTTTTTTTATGGCTAGTAATATTCCATTGTGTATATGTATCACAGCTTCTTTATCCATTCATCTGTTGATGGACACCTAGGTTGCTTCCATGTTCTAGCTATTGTAAATAGTGCTGCAGTAAACAACAGGATACATGTGTCTTTTTCAATTTTGGATTCCTCAGGGTATATGCCTAGGAGTGGGATTCCCAGCATTACTTTTAAAGAGACAATCCTTGCTCATTGAGCAGTCTTGGTTTCCTCATCAAATTATTCACTGTATAAGTGAGGGTTTATTTCTGGACTCTATTTTTATGCTATAGTACCACACTGTTTTGGAGAAGGAAATGGCAACCCACTCCAGTATTCTTGCCTGGAGAATCCCATGGACAGAGGAACCTGGCAGGCTACAGTCCACGGGGTTGCAAAGAGCTGGACACAGCTGAGTGACTAACACACACCGTATTGTTTTGGCTACCATGTTGTTGCTGTTCAGTCGCTCGGCTGTGTCCGACTTGTTGCAACCCCATGGACTGTCGCACACCAGGCCTCCCTGTCCTTCACCATCTCCCAGAGCCTGCTCAAACTCATGTCCATTGAGTCAGTGATGCCATCCAACCCTCTCATCCTCTGTCAACCCCTTCTCCTCCTGCCCTCAATCTTCCTCAGCACCAGGGTTTTTTCTAATGAGTTGGCTCTTCGCATCAGGTGGCTAAAGGATTGGAGTTTCAGCTTCAGCATCAGTCCTTCCAGTGACTATTCAGGATTGATTTCCTTTAGGATTAACTTGTCTCATACTTAAAATATGTGATTTTATGGTAGGCTAACACTTTAACATCCTTTCTCTGACCAGCAATGATAATAGCCATCTTGTAGGCATATGTTTAAGGGTGATACCTTCCATTTCTGTAAAACCACCATTTTTGTTAGTATTAAGTGCTTCTGCACATTTTGAGAAAGTTGAAAAATGACTAAAAAAAACTTTGCTTGGGAGAGGTCCAACACCACAGGTAAGCAAATAAGATTCCTTTGTAGGATGTGCACGCCCTTTGACTGGTAGGATATTTTCATTTATTTTGGTAAGTTAATAAATGAAATGGAATTTCCCCAAATTCACATTTTGGGAATTTGTAGGAATATGTACATGTCTGAGGAATATGTAGATAGATGAGCAGCATCTAGTTTGTATTTGTGTAAGATGTCAACATGTTTCTGTTTTATATTTTCTACAGTTTCATTAAAATCTCTATAGAAATGAAGATGATATGAAATCCCACCTTTTGAATCAAGTGTCTAAGAGCTAGGGGGAGCTTTTTCGTTGTTGTCATTGTCATAGCTGGACAAATCACTCAATATATTGCAGACCAGAGGTCCCTAACCTTTTTGGCACCAGGGACTGCTTTCATGGAAGACAGTTTTCCCATGGACTGGAGTGGGGGATGGTTTCAGGATGATCCAAGCATATTATATTGATTGTGTGCTTTATTTCCATTGTTATTACATCATGATCTATAAAGAAATAATTATACAACTCACCATAATGCAGACCAGGTCATCAACATTGGATTCTCATAAGGAGTGTGCAGCCTACATCCCTCGCCTGTGCAGTTCACTGTAGGGGTTTTGTGCCTGTGAGAATCTAAAGCCACCACTGATCTGAGAGAAGATAGGGTTCAAGTGATGGGGAGCAACTGTAAATAGAGATGAAGCTTCGCTGGCAGGCCTGCCACGCATCTCCTGCTATGCAGCCCAGTTCCAACAGGCCATGGACCAGTACCATGGCCCAGGGTTTGGGGACCCCTGCTGTAGCGGGCATGGCTGTTGATAAAATCTGACAGCTTTGCACTGTAAGGGCCAGTGTGTATGTCGCCAAACTTTCTCCTTTTGTTTTCCCACAGGATATTTACGTGCAAGTGCAGAGTCAGAAAATGTAACATGACTCAGCATGCTACAGTAAATCACCACGGACTTCACCGCTTAACATACCTTTAATATCTGAGAGTTCTGTAAGATAGAAGTATGACAAGTTCTCACTGGGATAAAATCAACATGTCAATAGGATTGTATTCCCTGCTGGAGGCACCAGGCAATAATCCACTTCTTTGCCCTTTCCAGCTTCTAGAAGCCAGTCACCTTCCCTGGTTTGTGGCCCCTTCTTCCTGTCTCAAAGTCAGCAACATTGTATTTCTCTGTGCCTTTCTTCAATTGTTACTTACTCCTCTGACTAGAATTTCTACTTTTAGAAAACTCTGTGGTTATTTTGGGCCCATATGGATCACCCAGAATAATCTACCTATTTTAAGATCATTTGCTTAGCACCCTTAATTCCCTCTGCAGCCTTAATTCCTTACTGTCATGAAATCTATTGTATTCCCAGGTTTGGGGGATTAAGACATGTACTTCTTTGGGGGTGGGGTTAGGGTTGCTGCTGCTGCTGCTGCTGTGTCACTTCAGTCGTGTCCAGCTTCAGTCGTGTCAGACTCTGTGTGACCCCATAGACGGCAGCCCACTAGCATCTCCAGTCCCTGGGATTCTCCAGGCAAGAATACTGGAGTGGGTTGCCATTTCCTTCTCTAATGCATGAAAGTGAAAAGTCAGAGTGAAGTCGTGGGGGACTCTTAACGACTTCATGGACTGCCGTTCACCACGCTCCTCCGTCCATGGGATTTTCCAGGCAACAGTACTGGAGTGGGGTGCCATTGCCTTCTCTGGGGGAAGGGTTGGGGGAGAACATTATTTTGCTGACCACATTCAGTTTCATAATCAAAGAACTGATAAGACAATGGATCTGAATGGTATTCCCAAATTAGTTCAGTGAGCAGTTTTTAAGGAACATAGAATTCTTTTTTAAAAATCGATTTTATTTTTTAGAGCAGTTTTAGATTTATATATAAACTGAGCAAATCATACAGAGTTATATTATAGCCCTACTCTCCAGTTGCCAGCATTATTAATACCTTGCATTAAGTATGGTATACTTATCACCATTCCTGAAGCAATATTGATACATAATTATGAATTAACGTCCATGGTTTAATTTTCACACTTTCTGCTGTGTCCAGTCATGTCTGACTCTTTGCGACCTCATGAACCACAGCATATCAGGCCTCCCTGTCCATCACCAACTCCCAGAGTCCACCCAAACACACGTCCATTGAGTCGGTGATGCCGTCCAACCCTCTCATCCTCTGTCGTCCCCTTCTTCTCCTGCCCTCAGTCTTTCCCAGCATCAGGGTCTTTTCCAGTGAGTCAGCTCTTCGAATCAAGTGGCCAAAGTATTGGAGCTTCAGTTTCAACATCAGTCCCTCCAATGAACACCCAGGACTAATCTCCTTTAGGATGGACTGGTTGGATCTCCTTGCAATCCAAGTGACTCTCAAGAGACTTCTCCAACACCACAGTTCAAAAGCATCAATTCTTTGGTGCTCAGCTTTCTTCACAGTCCAACTCTCACATCCACACATGACTACTGGAAAAACCATAGCCTTAATTAGACGGACCTTTGTTGACAAAGTAATATCTCTGCTTTTTAACATGCTGTCTAGGTTGATGATAACTTTCCTTCCAAGGAGTAAGCGTCTTTTAATTTCATGGCTGCAGTCACCATCTGCAGTGATTTTGGAGCCCAGGAAAATAAAGTCAGCCACTGTTTCCACTGTTTCCCCATCTATTTCCCATGAAGTGATGGGACCATATGCCACGATCTTTGTTTTCTGAATGTTGAGATTGAAGCCAACTTTTTCACTCTCCTCTTTCACTTTCATCAAGAGGCTCTTTAGTTCTTCTTCACTTTCTGCCATAAGGGTGGTGTCATCTGCATATCTGAGGTTATTGATATTTCTCCTGGAAATCTTGATTCCAGCTTGTGCTTCTTCCAGTCCAGCATTTCTCATGATGTACTCTGCATATAAGTTAAATAAGCAGGGTGACAATATACAGCCTTGACGTACTCTTTTTCCTATTTGGAACCAGTCTATTGTTCCATGTCCGATTCCAACTGTTGCTTCCCGACCTGCATAAAGATTTCGCAAGAGGCAGGTCAGGTGGTATTCCCATCTTTCAGAATTATCCACAGTTTATTGTGACCCACAGTCAAAGGCTTTGGCCTAGTCAATAAAGCAGAAATGGATGTTTTTCTGGAACTCTCTTGCTTTTCCATGATCCAGCAGATGTTGTGTGGTGTGGGTTTTGCAAAAATCATGTCATGTTATCACCTTCACAGTATCATACAGAACAATTTCATTGTCCTAAAAACTCAAAACTTCTTGTGCTGTACCTGTTCACCCCTCCCCTTCTTCCCCAGAACCCCTGGCAACCATGGGCCTGTTTACTGGCTCCATATTTTTGCCTTTCGCATAATCTTATGTAGTTGCAATCATATAGTATGTAGCCTTTCCAGAGGTGGTTTCTTTCATTTAGAAATATGTATTTAAGGCTCCTCCTTTAGGTGACTTGACAGCTCTCTTCTATTTTTTCTCCCTGAATAATATTCCGTCACATAAATGAACTACAGTTTCTCTATTCTCTTATTCAGGGACATCTTGTTTGTTTCCACTCTTGGGGATGTGGGACTTCCAGTGCTAAGGCTAGGATAGTGCTAGACAAACTGGGACGGTTGGTCACCTAACTCTGTCACTCTGCAGGTGGAAGTTCTCTGCATGTAACCCAGATGCCATGCACCTCCCTGGGTCGTCCCAGCCTAATGAGCCCATTTTGTGACTGCTGGTTTCTTGTTTAACTTGTTTTAGGATAGGACTGTGAGGCTATGGAATATTGAAGAAATTGACCAAATTCCCTTGGTAATCGAGCACAAAAAGACCCAGGGCTTAAAGGTGAAACAGGTTAGTATTGGGTAAAACAAAGCCAAATGAAGTCTTTCATTAGTTCTCTCTACAAATTGATTTATTTTTTGAACAAATATTTCTTGGACAACTGAGGATAAAACTATGAACACACAGACTGAAATTTTTGCCCTGAGGGAGCTTACATTTCTAAAAGGGGAGATAAACAATGAGTAAAGAAATAGGAAATATATGTAGTAAGTCACATGGTCATAGGTACTTTGGAGGAAAATAACAGGAAAGGAAATGGGAGGGCTGGTGGTATGCCATTCTAAATGGGAGTCAGGAGGGGTCTCATGAGAAGGTGACATTTGTTCAAAGATTTGAAGGTGGGGAGGGAGTGAGCTCTGAGCTGTGAAGCTGTTTTAGGGGAAGAACATCCCAGCAGAGGAAACAGCCCACTGGAGACCCTGAGGCAGGACTGAGCCTGGTGCTGAAGAGTGGGGTGAGTGGGAGGAGATGAGGCCCGAGAACATCCTGGAGGAATGGCCGGCACATAGCTGGACTCTGTGGGCCTCCTAAGCCCCATCAGCAGAACCCTGGGCAGGTCCCCAGTGCCTCGTTTCCCATCGATGGAACTCAAGTCCTGGTTCTCTAGTGGATGATCATGGTGGGCACAGCTGTTTCACCAGGTGTAGCCAGGACAAGCCCTGGGCAGTGGAGGCCAGTGGGGCCTTGGGTGCAGTACCTGGCTACCCCTTCACGAAGCTGAGGAGTCCCTGTGAATCCTGGAATCCCCCAGGTTTGTCTCTGTTTAGGTCGCCCAGCTGGTAGCTACCACTTCTGGGGATGGCTAATTGGCTGAGTGCTGAAGAATGAACACTTTTGAACTGTGCTTTTGGAGAGGACTCTCGAGAGTCCCTTGGATTGTAAGGAGATCAAACCAGTCCATCCTAAAGGAGATCAGTCCTGGGTGTTCATTGGAAGGACTGATGCTGAAGCTGAAGCTCCAGTACTTTGGCCACCAGATGCGAAGAGCTGACTCATTGGAAAAGACTCAGATGCTGGGAAAGATTGAAGTCAGGAGGAGAAGGGATTGATAGAGGATGAGATGGTTGGATGGTATCACTGACTCGATGGACATGAGTTTGAGCAAACTTGGGGAGATAGTGAAGGACAGGGAGGCCTGGCATGCTGCAGTCTGTGGGGTTGCAAAGAGTTGGACAGGACTGAGCCATGGAACAACAATAACAGCAATTGGGGAATGGCCCTGGGGGCAGGGAGGTGACGAGTGGGTCCCCCATGGAACGGCATCTTCGTGGCCAGCTGATCCTCATGGTCTTTGCAGCCATGTTGGCCCTTAGGCCCTGGAAGCTGACTGGCCACAGAGCAGTGCTTGTGTCTCCACCTGCCACCGGGGCGGAATCCAGGGACTGCCTCTTCTGAGCCCTGCTGTCCTGGGCTTGGGTCGTGGGGAATTATGTTATGAATAAGGTAGGTAAAGGATCAAATACATTTCTTTCTTGTAAAAGGAAGGAAAGAAAGAAACCTACCTGAAGCTGTACGTCAAGGCTGTGTATTGTCACCCTGCTTATTTAACTTATATGCAGAGTACATCATGAGAAATGCTGGACTGGAAGAAGCACAAGCTGGAATCAAGATTTCCAGGAGAAATATCAATAACCTCAGATATGCAGATGATACCACTCTTATGGCAGAAAGTGAAGAAGAACTAAAAAGCCTCTTGATTAAAGTGAGAGGAGAGTAAAAAAGTTGGCATAAAGCTCAACATTCAGAAAACTAAGATCATAGTATCTGGTCCCATCACTTCATGGTAAACAGTGGAAACAGTGGCTGACTTTATTTTCCTGGGCTCTAAAATCACTGCAGGTGGTGATTGCAGCCATGAAATTAAAAGACGCTTACTCCTTGGAAGGAAGGTTATGACCAACCTAGATAGCATATTAAAAAGTAGAGATATTACTTTGCCAACAGAGGTCCATTTAGTCAAGGCTATGGATTTTTCCTGTGGTCATGTATGGATGTGAGAGTTGGACTGTGAAGAAAGCTGAGCGCCAAAGAATTGATGCTTTTGAACTGTGGTGTTGGAGAAGACTCTTGATAGTCCCTTGGACTGCAAGGAGATCCAACCAGTCCATCCTAAAGGAGATCAGTCCTGGGTGTTCATTGGAGGGACTGATGCTGAAGCTGAAACTCCAGTACTTTGGCCACTTGATGCGAAGAGCTGACTCATTGGAAAAGACTCTGATGCTGGGAGGGATTGGGGGCAGGAGGAGAAGGGGATGACAGAGGATGAGATGGCTGGATGCCATCACTGACTCAATGGACATGAGTTTGGGTGAACTCTGGGAGTTGGTGATAGACAGGGAGGCCTGGCGTGCTGTGATTCATGGGGTGGCAAAGAGTCGGACACGACTGAGCCACTGAACTGAACTTGAAGCTGTAGCAAAGATGAGCTTAGTGCATTTGACTTGCTCTGAATCAATGTGAGAAATCCTGGAGGCCAGGTTTCCCAGAGGACCTACCTGGGGTGGGGTTTGCCCCACCTCCCCTGCAGGCTTTGGGGCCCTAGACAGGGCCAGGGTGAGAAAGCACAGGGGCTTGGAGAGCCAGGGTGGAAGCTTGCCACCTGCAGGCTGGTCTCGGTGTACATGCTATGGTGGGACCCTCTGAGAGACCTCTGTTCATGGCCCGAGAGCCCATCCCATGGTGCTGCTCACTTGGTGGGAAAATGTGACAAGCGAGCCGTGCCACTGTACCCACTGTCCTCTGGGTGCTTCAGCCAGAAACAGGCCGAGACAGAGGAAGATGTTCAGCATCCTTACCAGGTTCCTGCTTTGTTCAGAAGTCTTGCCTACTTGATGCTCAAAAGCAAGGTGTCCCTGGGATGTCAGATAGTTAGGATACCCCTTGGTTCTGCAGTTTCACTCTGCACAGAACAGAGGGTGATAGTTAAGACACCCATCCCCAGTCCTTGCCATTGTCAAGTGGCTTTCCACTCCCCCCAACCCTACCCTCTCACCCACTGCTGGGACCCCACAGCAGGGGACATGAGTTGGCAGGACCTGTGTAGCTTTTGTGAGGGAAGAGAGGGGAAAGCCTGAGCTCATTCTCTCTCAGTGGCCTGCAGTTTCCATCCTTGTGGGCTTAGAGACCCCAGAGAGGAGAGGCAGCTCTTGCCTCGGCCTGGCCCCAGGTGGTTGGATCAGGGGGAGGAATTCTAAACTGTATGCCTCGACTTCTGCTGATCAGCATCTCATTTCTACTCTCTTAAAATATTTCATGTCAGTGTGAAGAATGTGACAGTCCTTTCTCCATCTATGAAAGCGACATCTTTTCTGAAACAGTCACCAAATGTGTGTTCTGCCGGATGAATGCGACAGACTTGTCAAGAGAGGCCTCACAGTCATCAGAAGGGGAGGCCTCACTGTCAAGGGAGAGCAGTCCAGATGAGGATGGCTGATGGCCACAAGACCCTTTGGGTGACTTGAGCCCAGGTCACCTGTCATGTAGGTTTGGGGGCTCTGCAGAGACCTTTCTCTGGGCCCCTCCCCAGTGGGTGGGCCCATGAGCCTAAGGCAGGGGCCAGGCCAGGCTCTGGCTGGACTCCCACCACTGCTTGGCCTTCTCAGCTCCACAGCACCCCGGGGATCCCCTTGTCTGTAGTTTTCATACAGAATAAATCCAGATGCTTTTGGAAAACAGTGAGCATGTACATGCTGGAAACATTTCTGCTATTTCTATGTCCTGGTGTTCATCCTATCTCACTTCGGGAGCATATTCTGGTCTCTGGATTTGCCCTGTAAAGCAGTAGTCATTGGGTGCTGGCACCAGCAACCCCTGAAGAAGGGTCTGTGGAATGAAGAGAAAGCTGTGTAGCCCCCTCTGTGAAAGGGACTGTACTGAGGTCCTGTGGGTGCCTCCCTGGCTGATGCGCCCAGATGGTCACCTGCCCAGAGCTAAGGAAGGTCTAGTTAGGCAGGTAGGTGAGGGCATTTCCATCACAGAATGCTGCTTGTTTTCCATCCCAGTGTCTTCAATTTCCAGAATGCCCAAGCATGTGTACAGCCTCCCTCCTGTTTCCACAGCATCAAATACAATGTAAATCAATTACTTCACAAATAGTGAAGGTTTCAGGTAAACAAAAAGGGCTCCCTTTTCTATTTGGTATGGCTTACAGACTTTATTTTTGGGGCTCCAAAATCACTGCAGATGGTGGTTGCAGCTGTGAAATTAAAAGACGCTTACTCCTTGGAAGAAAAGTTATGACCAACCTAGATGGCATATTCAAAAGCAGAGGCATTACTTTGTCGACTAAGGTCTGTCTAGTCAAGGCTATGGTTTTACCTGTGGTCATGTATGGATGTGAGAGTTGGACTGTAAAGAAGGCTGAGCGCCAAAGAATTGATGCTTTTGAACTGTGGTGTTAGAGAAGACTCTTGAGAGTTCCTTGGACTGCAAGGAGATCCAACCAGTCCATTCTGAAGGAGATCAGCCCTGGGTGTTCTTTGGAAGGAATGATGCTAAAGCTGAAACTCCAGTACTTTGGCCACCTCATGCAAAGAGTTGACTCATTGGAAAAGACTCTGATGCTGGGAGGGATTGAGGGCAGGAGGAGAAGGGGACGACAGAGGATGAGATGGTTGGATGGCATCACTGACTCGATGGACATGAGTCTGAGTGAACTCTGGGAGTTGGTGATGGACAGGGAGGCCTGGCGTGCTGCAGTTCATGGGGTGGCAAAGAGTCGGACACGACTGAGCCACTGAACTGAACTGAACAGGAGTCCCATCCCTGTAGTGGGACACCAGTCCCATTCCCTGGTGGCTTAGATGGTAAAGTATCTGCCTGCAGTGCGGGAGACCTGGGTTTGATCCCTAGGTTGGGAAGATCCCTGGTTGGAGGAGGGCATGGCAACTCTCTCCAGTATTCTTGCCTAGAGAATCCCATGGACAGAGGAGCCTGCCTGGCTGGCGACATCCTGGCTAACCCCATGGGGTCGCAAAGACTCCGATACAACTGAGCGACTCAGCATAGCACAGGATTTCCATCAACTATCATTAGTATGCTCCTTGGTCTCTCTTAAAAACTTAGGTGCAGGATTGATTTACTTAATGTTAATTGACTGGCATCCTATAATTCTGTCCAAGAGCATCCTAACCCGGTAGTCATTGCCTGGGCAGGCCCTGTGCTTGGTGCTGCCCTCCTTCATCACAGCCGGGGTGACTGCCCAGCTTCAGCAGACTGTTCAGTATTTATCTATTAATTTACAAGAATGACGATGGATGGTACACGGCAAAACTTTACTGAATGGCCTCCCAGTAACTGGACTCTTTTTGGAAGAGAAGTCTTATCCCTTCTCTCTCACACGAAGACACGCAGAGATTATTTTCACTGCGGAGGAGGATGGAGAGCCTGCATGTACCAACACTGTCCCCAGAGACGGACCCTTAGGCTGCTTCTCCTTTTTGACTATTACAAACAGCGCTGGAATGAACCATCTTGTGTACATAGGTCTGCAGAGACTGACATGCCTCCAGTGGATGAAACTCTCCCACTGGAGAAATGTCTGGGTCAATGAATTAGCAGGCTTCTTCGGGTTTGTTGCTGCTCAAAAGCCCTCTGAAAAGTGTTGCGACGAAGGGGCTGATGTGTCTGAGTAAGGAGCCCCAGAAGGCGTAAAGAAGAAACCTTGGTCGGCAGGGCTCTGCTTTTCTCTGGCAGCAGAATCCTCCGACGTTTGGTGTTGACGTTCCAAGGGCGGCAGCCTAGGCCTCTTGAAACTCTGGATCCTTCAGTGCTTATTCAGGGTCCCCTCAGTGCCCCCGGATTCTTTCTGTGCTCAGGACCCGCGGAAGAGGCCCAGTGGAACCTAGAGGTCTTGTATCGATCGGCGAGCGAATAAGCCCCCAGAACTGGCGGCGCCGGAGATCACGGTGGCTAGTGTGCGGCCGAGGAGGGCAATCGGCTTCCCAGGCTGAGGGCGCCAGTGCTATGGGTCCGCCGCGTGGTCACCGTGGGACTACCGCCGGCTGTGAGCCGAGACCCGACGCGGGGGCAGCCGGCGACCAGGCAGCGCTTGCGGGGCCGGGATCTATAGCGCGGGAGCGGCTCGGCCTTGCCGGACAGCCTGGGGGCTTCCCTGCACCAGTTATGGAGGGCCGGGGACCGGACCTTGCGCGAGCATCCCCTAAAGACCGGCCATCCTGGCTCCACGTTGGTGAGCAGAAACCACAACACTGAAATCACCGGCCCCCTCAGCTCTCTGTCCGAACTTCCGGTTTCAGAGTACCCCTGGTCTAAGTTGCCAGAGACCGAGACCTTACACTACGCATGCGTCATCCACGAACAAAGTTTGTGCGCATGCACGCAGCCTATGTAGTAAACACTGATGAGGAACAATTTTGCAAGACAGAAGCGCAGGCGGCGCCGTGGCTTAGTTGGTTAAAGCGCCTGTCTAGTAAACAGGAGATCCTGGGTTCGAATCCCAGCGGTGCCTCAACCGAGCGTCCCGGCTCTCTTTTTGTCCACACCCAATTTTGCTCAAACTCAGGTCCGTGGAGTCGGTGATGTCATCCATCCTAACCCTAACCGTCTCATCCCCTGTCTCCCTCTTCTACTGCCTTCAATCTTTCCTGCTGCTAAGTCACTTCAGTCGTCTCCGACTCTGTGCGACCCCAGAGACGGCAGCCCACCAGGCTCCCCCGTCCCTGGGATTCTCCAGGCAAGAACACTGGAGTGGGTTGCCATTTCCTTCTCCAGTGCACGAAAGTGAAGTCAAAGTGAAGTCGCTCAGTCGTGTCCGACCCTCAGCGACTCCATGGACTGCAGCCTACCAGGCTCCTCCATCCATGGGATTTTCCAGGCAAGAGTCCTGGAGTGGGGTGCCATTGCCTTCCCCCCTAGCATCAGGGAAAAGAGAGAGCATAATAAGCCATTTTAGTCAGCCCCTGCCCGTGGCGCGGTGGGGCGCTGGCCCTCCTCGGAGTCCCTAGAGTTTCTTGAGTGGCGGGGGATCATTGACGGGGACTTCGGTGCCGAGGGGCCGCTCGCTGGAGGCGCGGGAACACTCCAGGGTTGGAGACCTGGACAGGTTCCGCGGCAGCTGTGTGACGAGGCCGAGCCCTCGCGCTCCTCCATCGATTTCTCCGTGCTGGGCGCCCCTCGCACAGGTCTCCCGACTTACTCCCCTCTCTCCAGCCACACGATCCGGACCATCGTTCCCCAGACTGAAAGACGGGTTTGATGAGGTCAAGGGAGGCCCAAAGTCGCCGGGGAGAAAGGAGAATTGAACCCCGCCAGAGCAACTCTCGGGGTGATGAAAGTATGAAATTTCCAGGGAGCGAGCCTCAGATGGGACTCCCTGTGCCAAGTTTAGAGCCAGCTTCTCCGAGGTGCCCTCTGTGAGCTGAATCCTAAGGCCCGGAGCTGCACAAGTAGATAGATGATTGTGGGTTCTGACCCCGAGCAATTGCATCGGAGCCTCTGGCGGGGACAAGGAGGCTTTGGAATGAAAAGAACAAGTTATCCAGGAATTCTCACGTCAACCTCAACAATATTCCTGTTAGATGCTTTAGGACAGTACCGACGAGTTGCAGAAATTGCAGTTTATGGCATCAGCGTCTGTACCCAGATCGCCTGCAACAGAAGCTGCACCTTTCTCGCCCTCTCCCATGGTTCTGAGTTGTGGGTGTGTCTGTGTGTGTGTGTTTCCCTCTTTGTTGCGGGTCAGTTCTTGCCCTTTGCAGCTTGTTTGGTTTTGCTAGGGCTTGAGTCATTGTGCTGCATTTTTTTTTCTGGCACATCTTTACTGCTAGCCTGAGATACTCAGAGTCAGTTTTGAGCATTTGGCTATTAGGTAGATTAGGGGAGTCCTTGGTTGGCGAGTGTGAATCTGGGTCTTAGGTAAAGTCAGCTGGAGAAAAGCATCTGTGAGCCATTATTCCTTTGTGCTGGCTTACCTGGTGGCTCAGACGGTGGTAAAGAATCCACCTGTAATGCAGGAGTCCTGGGTTGGGAAGATTCCCTGACGAAGGGAATGGCAACCCAATCCAGTTTTCTTTTCTTTTCTTTTCTTTTTTTTTTACATTTTTTATTTTTTTGAAGGATAGTTGCTTTACAGAATTTTGCTGTTTTCTGCCAAAGCTCAACATGAATCAGCCATAGGTATACATATATCCCCTCCCTTTTGAACCTCGTCCCATCTCTGTTCCCACCCCACCCCTCTAGGTTGATACAGAGCCCTTGTGTGAGTTTCCTGAGCCATACAGCAAATCCCCATTGACTATTTTACATACTCTTTCCACACATCTCACCCTCTCCTCCCCCCTCCCCATGTCCATATGTCTGTTCTCTATGTCTGTTTCTCCATTGTTGCCCTGTAAATAAATCCTTCAGTACCATTTTTCTAGATTCCATATATATGCATTAGAATACGATCATTTATCTTTCTCTTTTTGACTTATTTCATTCTGTATAATAGGCTCTAGGTTCATCCACCTCATTAGAACTGACTCAAATGCGTTCCTTTTTATGGCTGAGTAATATTCCACTGTACTTGGCATAGTCAATAAAGCAGAAATAGATGCTTTTCTGGAACTCTCTTGCTTTTTCCATGATCCAGCGGATGTTGGCAATTTGATCTCTGGTTCCTCTTTGTTTTCTAAAACCAGCTTGAACATCAGGGAGTTCACGGTTCACGTATTGCTGAAGCCTGGCTTGGAGAATTTTGAGCATTTCTTTACTAGCATGTGAGATGAGTACAATTGTGCAGTAGTTTGAGCATTCTTTGGCATTGCCTTTCTTTAGGGCTGGAATGAAAACTGACCTTTTCCAGTCCTGTGGCCACTGCTGAGTGTTCCAAACTTGCTGGCATATTGAGTGCAGCACTTTCACAGCATCATCTTTCAGGATTTGAAACAGCTCCACTGGAATTCCATCACCTCCACTAGCTTTGTTCATAGTCATGTGTCGGGAGCCGCAGCCGTCATTGCGGGATGGCGCAGGTTTCCTGCTTCCTGGTTCTTCGCAAACGTAGACTAGAAAAGACGCATGCGGCAAGATGTGTCTCTTAAGGTCACGGATATGCTAATCAGGGATTCTAACAGTGTTCCGTTATGAGCCAATGGCAGTGTTCCGTTATGAGCCAATGGCAGTGTTCCGTTATGAGCCAATGGCAGTGTTCTGTTATGAGCCAATCAGAGGTTGACACGCCTCCCCTCTGGGCTATATAAGCAACTGCTTTCCCTGCATCGGGGCCCTCTCGCCACTTCCTAAAAGAGCTGTAACAATAAACCTGCGTGTCAGAAGAATCCTGTCTGTGGCGTTCTCCTTATCGGCGAGGCGGGCGACCACAGTCATGCTTTCTAAGGCCCACTTGACTTCACATTCTAAGATGTCTGGCTCTAGATGAGTGATCACATCATCATGATTATCTGGGTCATAAAGATCTTTTTTGTACAGTACTTCTGTGTATTCTTGCCACCTCTTCTTAATATCTTCTTCTTCTGTTAGGTCCAGACCATTTCTGTCCTTTATTGTGCCCATCTTTGCATGAAATGTTCCCTTGGTATCTCTAATTTTCTTGAAGAGATCTCTAGTCTTTCCCATTCTGTTCTTTTCCTCTATTTCTTTGCATTGATCGCTGAAGAAGGCTTTCTTATCTCTTCTTGCTATTCTCTGGAACTCTGCATTCAGATGCCTATATCTTTCCTTTTCTCCTTTGCTTTTCACCTCTCTTCTTTTTACAGCTATTTGTAAGGCCTCCCCAGTCATTTTGCTTTACCCTTGGGTAAATAGTCTCTGGGTATCTTCTCCTAAATGATTATAATACACTTACAATCAGACAAATTGTTCCTTCTACTTCTTCTCTTAAGTTTCCATATTTTCTCACTTTATCTCTTTCTTTTCTCTCTCCCTCTTCTCTCTCTCATTCCCTCATTCAATCTTTAAATGAGTGTCTGATTGTGACTTATACTTTGTTAGTACTATAATATGATCATATTTTACATTTATAGCATTTTTATTACTTTATACTTTTATCTATACAATCCATTGTCTGCTATGTCAGCTCTAAGAGCATTAATAGTACTAATAATAACAGCAGTACTATGAGGAATAGTAGACTTCTATACTACTATGTCTTAACTTACTCCACTCATCTAATTTAAATTGGGAAGATGTTGTTATTCTGATTGTTTGGATGAGAAAAGTGACTCTCAGAAAAGTTATTTAATTTGAACTGCATATTTAAAAGGACAGTTAAGATTATGGATTTTAGACAATTTAGACAATTCTGCATGTATTCTAACATCATTTGAGAGCTGGAAACAAATGAAAGAATAATAAGTGGTTATCATTCAGCAACACACAATCTGAAAAGGAAACCAAGAAATCTTGGAAACAAAATACATATTAATAAAATATGCAGAGATTAAAGAACATACTTTTTTTGTAGCAATATTTTTTATTTATTTATTTATTTTTTTGGAGGCTAATTACTTTATAATATTGTATTGGTTTTGCCATACATTGACATGAATCCTCCACGGGTATACATGTGTCCACCATCCTGAACCCCTCTCCCACCTCCCTCCCCACCCCATCCCTCTGCACCATCCCAGTGCACCAGCCCCGAGTACCCTGTATCATGCATGGAACCTGGACTGGCGATCCATTTCACATATGAAAATATACATGTTTCAATGCAGAACGTACTTTTAAAAAATGGATCAAAGAACAAATCTCAAGAGAAATTTTAAGATACTTGGGCCTAAATGAAAATGATAACACAACTTATCAGAATCTGTGGGATACAGAAGTAGTGGTATTTAGAAGGAAATTTACAGCATTGAATGTATATGCTGGGGAATAAAAGAAAGATTTAAAATGCATAATCTAAGCTTCCACTTTAGGAAACAAGAAAAGAAGAACAAATTAAATGCAAAGTAATCAGATAAAAATAAATAATAAGAATCAGAGCAGAAATCTGGTGGCTCAGATGGTAAAGAATCTGCCCGCAGTGCAGGAGACCCAGCTTCAATCCCTAGGTCAGAAAGACCCCTGGAGAAGGAAATGCCAACGCGCTCCAGCATTCTTGCCTGGGGAATCTCATGGACAGAGGAGCCTGGTGGGCTACAGTCTGTGGGGCCACAAAGAGTCAGACACGACCGAGTGACTAACACTTTCAGAGCAGAAATCAATGAAAGTGAAAACAGGAAATCAATAAGAGAAAATCAATGAAACTAAGAGCTATTTCTTAGAATAGATTGGTAAAAATCAATAAGCATCAAACCAGACTTACTAAAACACAAAGAAAGAGGAAGCAAATTATTTACATCAGAATGAAAGCTGGGATAGCATTTCAGATTCTATGGGCATCAGAATGATAATGAAAGAATAGTAGGAAGAACTCTTTGCATACAGATTTGGTTACGAGATGAAACCGATTAATTCCTTGAAAGCCACAGTTTGCCAAAATCACACAAGAAGCCTCAGACAATCTCAACAGGCCTGTATTTATTAGAGAAGTTGAACTAGCAATTAATTCTCCAGAACAGAAAATTTCAGGCCAGTTTATTGAATTCTACCAAACATTTACAAAAAGTTATACCAATCCTTTGCAATCTTTTTCAGAGGGTCGAAGCAGAGGATTCATTCTATGAATCCAACAATACCTTAATAACAAAACCAAACAAAGGTATTACAACTAAAAAGACCAATATCTTTCACAAACGTATGTGTAAAAACCCTCAAAAGATATTAATAGATTAAAGTCAATGGGCAAAAAGAATTATATATCATAGCCACCTGGGATTTATCACAGGCATGCAAGATTGTCTATCATTTGAAAAGCAATTAATGTAATCCATCAAATAAAGAAGCTTAAAATGCATTATCATATCAATAGATAAATAAAAAGCTTTTGACAAAATCCAATGTCCACTCATGATGAAAAAGTCTTAGTAAATAAGAACAGAATACTTTGGCCACCTGATGGGAAGAGCCCACTCACTGGAGAAGACCCTGATGCTGGGAAAGATTGAAGGCAGGAGGAGAGGGGGGTGACAGAGGATGAGATGGTTGGATGGCATCATTGACTAAATAGACTTGAGTTTGAACAAACTCCAGGAGCTAGTGAAGGACAGGGAGGCCCAGTGCACTGCAGTCCACGCACAAAACGTCAGACATGACAGAGCAACTTAACAACAACAGAATAAAAAAGGTTAGCTCGCTCGACTTGATAAAGACACCTACAAAATGTCTGAGCTACCATTGTACCCAATGGTGAGAAAACAGACTTCTCACCAAGATCAGGAGCGTCCTTTTATACCATTTCTGTTAGAACCGTACTGGAAGTCCTAGCTAAAGCAATATGATAAGAAAGTGATGTACAAGCGAGATAGATTGGGAAAGAAGAAAGAGAAACTGTCTTTGTTCACAGATAATGTGATCACTTATGTAGAAAATAAAAAAGAACGGGACTAATACATGATTAGTAAGGCTACAAGATGCCAGGTGGAGATGCAAAATTATACCACTTTTCTACGTACTGACAATGAGCAAGTGGAATTTGAAAACTTAAATGCAAGATTTTTTATACTAGCACCCCAAAAATGAAATACAGTCATCCTTACATATCAACAGGGGATTGGTTCCAAGGATCACTCAGATACCACAATACACAGACACTCAAGTGCCTTATATAAAACCGTGTAGCATTTGCATATGCACATCCTTTCACTTACTTTAAATCATATTTAGATTATTTAAAATACCTAATACAATGCAAATGCAATGTAAATATTTGCTGTCATCTGACAAATTCATTTTGCTTTTCGGTAACTTTGACAATTTCCTTTGCAATATTTTCAGTCCAGTGCACTGGTCTGTACAGGGACAATGAGCATCAAGAGGAGTACCATCAGAGAACCTCCAGGAGGGTGATCTGAAGGAGAAAAGAAATCCATCTGACTATAGATCTAATTTTATGACTGACTTGTCAGAATTAAGGCACAATATATTTTCTCTCTAACACGCATCATATTTGTCTGCCATTGGAAAACACAAGACATTATTTACCAACTTCTTCACACTTCCAGTAGCCTAACATTTAGCTATAGCACATAAAAGGATGGAAAGGACACAGACATAATAAAAATGTGACAGATAAAAAACAAATTAATTTTTAGAAATATATTTCAAGTATCAAAAATCAAACTAAATGTAATTTTTGTACTCTTGATCTTAATTTTCTTATGGGAGAAGAAAAGATATCAAGAATGCAAATACATTCATGTGCTATTCAACATCTCAAATTATGTCCCTGCGAACAGTATAATTGTTTCTTCTTTATATCAAGTGGGGTGAGGAGAAGGGATTGCACACAGTTGGCCTCTCACAGGCATCGGATTCTCTTGAGAGATGCGTGCCGGTACAATTTTCTTCTTTTTCTCATTCATTAGTCTCTGAAATCCCATCTTGACTCCACTTGACATTGTCTTAAAAGGACCAGACTGTAGGCAGATCTCATTTGGTCATCACTGATTGAAATGAATGTTTATACTTTTAGTATATACCAGCTTCTTCCCAAACTGAATATTTGTAGTGCATCTGAAACCACAGGCAAGAAAAACACTGTAAGATAAAAGTTAAATTTATTCATGTTGAAAAAGATAAACCCTTCTTAAAATATTTTACAAAATTTACTTTCATCTGTCACAGGAAAAAACAATTGCAAAGTGTGTGAGAGAGAGAATTTTATTATCTCTATGTCACAATAAAATTAAGATCCACAGATGGTAAATACTTTTCTGAGTACCCAGAAAAATCCTCAGTAGGTGTAATGCTTAAATCCAGGCTTCTAGCTCAGGGATAATGATCTTTTCTTCATCTCTTCAGCTTCAAGGAACTTGACATTTTTTGACCATTACATAAAAAATAATTTCTCCTGTATTATTTATACATTCTTCTTCTGAATTTCTGATTTCAGATCCACATTTCAGTATTGTCTTTTCCTTCTTTTCAACAGCAAGGTAAGGGTCTATAATCAATATATATTTCTAGTGAAGTGTAATTCATCAGTTAATGTAATTAAAATGCAGTTGATGCAGAAGCAGTGAAAAACCTACATGTTCTGAGTATTTGACCTCATATCTGGTTTTTCGAGCACCTTTTCTGAAACACTGGTAAAGTGTAGAATTCAAATGCATAGCATCTTAACCAGCAGAGAGTAAATTAATATTATGAAATTCCACGCTGCCTTCCTTGTGCTGTGCTTAGTAGCTCGGTTGTATCCGTATCTTTGTGGTCCCATAGACTGTGGCCCACCAGGTACCTCTGTCCATGGGGATTCTCCAGGCAGGAGCACCGGCAGAGGTTGCCGTGCCTCCTCCAGGCTGCCTTCCTTAAGTGGAAAGACCTACGATGGGCCTCCCCATCGGCGCTGCCACAAAGAAGCCGCCTGCTGTGCAGGAGACCCAGGAGCTGCAGGCTCCAGCCCTGACTGGGGAAGATCCCCTGGAGGAGCTCATGGCAAGCCACTCCAGGACACTTGCCTGGAAATCCCGCGGACAGAGGAGCCTGATGAGCTACAGTCCACAGGCTCGCAAAGAGTCAGACACGACTGAAGCTACTGAGCAAGGACTCATGGAAAGACCTGCGACAGATGAGGGGCTGCTTGAGCTGTTTGTCACATGTCACCTTGTCACTGAAGGGACAGATACCCACACAGGGTGCAATGGCACTTCTTTAAAAACCAGAAAGTTGCTGGTACGTCATGAAAGTACCTAGACCCTTACTGCGTTTGCACTGTCATTCCCCACAATCCCAGCCTTTCACTACTTGCTTATCTAGAAAAAATCTTATCAATGCAGTGATTAAGTGTGCAGGCAGTGGAATCAATCAGACTTGAGTGTGTATGCTGGATAGCTCATACTATCTGTAACATTTTAAGAAGTCGCATTTTAACTGTAAATTAGATTGTGCGTGTGTGAGTGTGTGTGTACATGCACGTAGTCTGTATCTTTCTGCTCATATCTATTTGTTTACCTATCATCTATTATCAGTATCGTCTGTTCTCTGTACATCTATCTCTCCATCTAGAAACAAACTTACTGGAGTGGATGGCTGTGCCCTCGTCCAGGGGATCTTCCCAAAACAGGGATCGAACCCAAGTCTCTTAGACCTCCTGCACTGACAGATAAGTCCTTTACCATTAGCACCACCTGGGAAGGTCCTACTGAGTTAAAAGACTAGCAATTCTAGTTAATTTAATGCCACCACAGTAAACTAGAAGATATCCAGAAAAGGGTAGAGGGTATTTTTCAATGAATGAAGAGAGGAAGAGTAGCTTGTGTATCAAAATGATTGTGTGTGGCTGAAACTTTTTTTTTTTTAATTTTTATTTTTTGTTTAATGCTTATTCCATTTCACAGCACTGCATTGGTTCTGCCATACATTGACATGAATCAGCCACAGGTGTGGACGATCTCCCCATGTTAAAGCCCCCTCCCACCTCCCTTCCCTGCCCATCCCCCCGGTTCATCCCATACACCGGCCCCAAGCATCTTGTATCCTGTATTGAACAAAGACTGGTGCTTCATCTCCCATATGATTGTATACATGTTTCGTTGTCCTTCTCCCAGATCTTCCCACCCTCTCTCTCTCCCTCTGAAGCCAACAATCCATTCTATACCTCTGTGTCTCTTATATTGTCTCACTTTCGGGGTCATCATTATTGTCTTCTAAATTCCATATATATGTGTCAGTATACTGTATTGGTGTTTTTCTTTCTGGCTTACTTC
>SJYC01100267.1:0-13546 GCA_006408675.1 Madoqua kirkii
CCTGGGTTCGGTCCTTGGGTTGGGAAGATCCCCTGGAGATCCATCCCATGGGGTCACAGAGAATCGGACAGGCCGAGTGACTAGGCACACACAGCCTTGCCTGCAGCAGGGAACTTTGCAGATGTCCTCACTCCTGGACAGTTAGCAAAGCCAGAAAAGAGATTTAGGCCCAGGCTTGAGCCCAACCCTCCTTCTTTTCCTTTAAAAATGTCGTGCTACTTCTGCGTGGGGCCTTTCTGCTTGCTGTGCCCTGCACTTGGAGTGCTATTTCCTGGGCCGTTTGCAGAAATGGATCTTTCTCCTCTCTTGGCGGTCAGTAAGTGTCTCACCTCTTTGGGAGGCCTCCTCTCACCATGCTCTGTTCAGGTTCCTGTAGGTCAGCATCCCATACCTCATCTTGCTTATTTCCTTATAGCCTTTTCACAGTCTGAAATCATTTTGTCGCTTGTCCACTTCCTCAAAAAGCATTAAGCCCGGGCAGGTGGGCAGCCTCATATGTCTGTCTATCCAATGGTGCTTGGACTGTAATAGGCATTTGTGGTCACATGACTTTTTTTTTTAACATATGTATTTGGCTGTGCCAGGTGTTAGTTTCAGCACATGGGATCTTTGATCTTCATTATGGCAAGGGACGTCTTTACTAGCAGCATGCAAACTCTTAGTTGTGACATGTGGGATCTGTTTCCCTGGCCAGGGATTGAACCTGGGTCTTCTGCATTGGGAGCATGGACTTTTAGCCAGTGGACTGCCAAGGAAGCCCCTGGACACATGACTTTTAAAAAATTGAGCATATTATATTGATTGGATTATGCATTTTTTGGACAGTTAGTTGGCCTTTTCAAATACCGTAGGCAGCAGTTCTCAAAATGTCGTTCCTGGAAGCCTAGGGTTCCCCAAGACTCTCTTAGGTGGTCAAATCTACTTTCATGATTTTACTGTTATATCACTTTTTCAGTGTGCTGACTTTGTCATTGATGGGCTGCTACGCGTCAGCATAAATGCTGGTACATTCAAGGCAGTGGCACCACCGGGCCCTGGCTACCATTATATTTGTTCTTCACTGCGCTTTCAGAATTCCCTGGTGGCTCAGATGGTAAGATGTTTGTTTGTTTTACTCACTCAGTCATGTCTGACTCTTTGCTACCCCATGGACTATAGCAAAGGCTCCTCTGTATGTGGAATTCTCCAGGCAAGAATACTGGAATGGGTTGCCATTTCCTTCTCCAGATGGTAAAGAATCTGCCTGCAATACAGGAGACTTGAATTTGATCCCTGGGTCCAGAAGATTCCTCGGAGAAGGAAATGGCAGCGCACTCCAGTGTTCTTGCCTGCAAAATCCCATGGACAGAGGAGCCTAGTGGGCTACAGTCCATGAGGTTGCAAAGAGTCAGACACAACTGGGCAACTTCACTTTCACTACTCTTTCACAGAGAAAAAGCCAGTTTCCCTTAAGAACGTGCTTATGAAGCAGTAAGCGTTGTTAATTTTATTAAATCTTAACACAAGTAAGGAAATGGGAAGTAGGCAAAGAGTCCTTCTGCCAAGTATCATGGTTCGGTGGTTGTTTTGAGAAAAAGTACATGTGTGATTGTTTATCAGGTGACAAGACAACTGTTTTCACAGAACACCATGCCCACTTGAAAAGAAAACCGATAGGCAAACTATGCTTATTCACACTTGGGTATTTCATAGACATCTTACAAATGCATATTCATCTTACAAATGAATGAAGTGAACCTATCACTTCAAGGAAACCAACTGATAGTATTTGTTGCCAATGATAAAATATGGATTTCCAAACCCAAACCCAAGTTTTAGAAAAGTTGTATCCACCACCATGAGCTCGACAGTTTTCCAGTATTTAAAAACTTTCTGGGACTTCTCTGGTGGTCCAGTGGTTAAGATTCTGCCTTAGAACCTTGGTGGGGGTACTAGGTATAGGATAAAAGAAGAATATCCACAATTTTCTGGAAAAAGCTATTAAAGTATTCCTTCCTTTTCTATCCACATATCACTCTGAGGACATGCTGTCTTCTATTTCACCCAAGATAACATATCACAGAAGACTGAACGCAGGAGTAGATACAACAATTCAGCTGCCTTCTGTTAAACCCAGCAAAAAGAGATTTGCAAACTCTAAAACAATGCCATCCTTCTCAGTTTAGTTTTATATTGTAAATAGTTTCATGCAAAATGTTATTTAACTTATAATTATTATTACTTTAAAACATTGTTTTAAAGTTATTGTTAAAACTTATTACTTTAAAACATTAATACATATTTATAAATTTGTCTCAATTTTAATTTCTAATATCTCAAATATTGATAGATATATTCCAAATAAAAACTTCTTTGGGATCCTCAGTAATTTTTAAGAGTACAAAGAGATCTCAAGGTAAAAAGAATTGAGAACCACTGTTTTAGTGAAAAAGCTTTTGGAGCCTTGAAGGATTTTAAGAGAAGCGGGATAAGAGAGAGTGTTGGGATATGTGTGAGGGGGTGTATGTGTTTCCCTCAATGAAACAACTTTGAATTATGGTAACTGAGGATTGGAATGTGGTGACAACATCATTTTCATTGACCAGTGACTCCTTTGATAGTGTTGAATGAATTATCTTGATGACAAAATTATGATTTAAGTAAAGTTTTGAAGTCCTACTAATATAGCCTCCTGATGAAAGTTCAAATAAGAAATGTATAGACTGGAACTTCCCTGCTCATTCAGTGGCAAGACTACACACTCCAAATGCAAGGGCCCTGGGTTTGACCTCTGGTCAGGGAACTAGATCCCACATGCCACAGCTAAAGATTTAGCACAGTCAAATAAAGGAATAATAAATATTAAAAAAATAAATGTATAGACCAAGATACATGTGAAGCAGTATAGTCTGTGTTGAGGAGGGCATGGCAACCCACTCCAGTATTCTTGCCTGGAGATTTCCCATGGACAGAGGAGACTGGCAGGCTACAGTCCATGAGGTCACAAAGAGTCAGACACAACTAAGCCACTAAGCACATCATTTGTGTTAATGGGTAAGAACACTGACTCTGGAACCAGACTGCTTTGCCAGGTCCTAGCTGTGTGTTTTGGAGAAGGCAATGGCACCCCACTCCAGTACTCTTGCCTGGAAAATCCCATGGATGGAGGAGCCTGGTAGGCTGCAGTCCGTGGGGTCTCTAAGAGTTGGACACAACTGAGCGACTTCACTTTCACTTTTCACTTTCATGCACTGAAGAAGGAAATGGCAACCAACGCCAGTGTTCTTGCCTTGAGAATCCCAGGGACGGGGAGCCTGGTGGGCTGCCGTCTATGGGGTCGCATAGAGTCGGACACGACTGAAGTGATCTAGCAGCAGCAGCAGCAGCAGCTGTGTTTGTTGCCGATGATAAATGTTGGGCACATTTCTTATCCTCTCCGAGGCTCAGTTTCTGCACGTGTAAAATGAGAATAATAATAATGCCTCATTTGGTTGTCCTAAAGACTAAATGAGTTATTTTCACCCTTAGATCACACAGAGAAAGTACTTCATAAGGGTTTACTGTTAGGTTTTCTATTGATTAGATAAGACTCACCCAGGTTAGGGAGTAATAAATATGCTTTACCGAGTTCATAGGCTTCTTGCTCAGTAATTACTCGGTAATTACCCAGTAATTAACTTAGGAATCAATTTACTCAGTAATTACTCCATAATATGCTTTACTCAATCTACCAATTCAGATGTGTAATTTCATCCAGAAACACCCTCATAGACACACCCAGAATAATGTTTGATCAAATGTCTGGGCACCCTGGTGACCCAGTCAAGTTAACACATAAAACTGCCCTTCCCCACCAAAAAAAAAAAAAAAAAATCCACCACAAAACATATCCTTTAATTATGAGGGTTCTAATTTCTCCACAACCTTGACAACACTTGTTATTATCTTTTTATAGCCATCCTAGGGAGTTTGATGTGATATCTCACTGTGGTTTTGATTTGCATTCTTTTAATGACTTATGATGGTGAGCGTCTTTCATGTGCTTGTTGACCATTTGTATATCTTTGGAGAAATGTCTGTTCAGATCATTTGCCCATTAAAGTATTAATAGGTTGTCTTTTTATTGCATTTAATTATTCTTCATACACGTTCCTTATCAGATACGTAATTTACAAATATTTCATGCCATTCTGTGAGTTTTCACTTTATTCACGTGTGCATGCATGCACGATAAGTTGCTTCAGTTGCGTCTGACTATTTGAAACCCTATGGACTATAGCCTGCCAGGCTTCTCTGTCCATGGAATTTTTCAAGCAGGAATAATGGAGTGGGTTGCCACTTCCTTGAGGGGATCTTCTACACCCAGTGATCGAACATGCATCTCTTACGTCTCCTGCATTGCCAGGTAAGTTCTTTACCACTAGCACCACCTTGGAGAGGGCAATGGCATCCCACTCCAGTACTCTTGCCTGGAAAATCCATGGACGGAGGAGCCTGGTAGGCGGCAGTCCATGGGGTCACTAAACGTCAGACATGACTGAAGTAACTTAGCAGCAGCACCAACAGCAGCACCACCTTGGAAGCCCCCACTTTCTTCATACTGTCATTTTAAAAAACATTCCATTGCTAAATCCGAGGTCACAAAGTTTTACAATTACATTGTTTTAGGGGCTTAAAAAATTTTCTTTTACTTTGGTTTCTGATTCATTTTGAGTTAATTTTGTATATCATGTGAAGTAAGGGTCTAACTTCATTATTTTGCATGTGGATATCCTGGTATCTCAGCATCATTTATTGAAAATCAGTTGATCATAAACATGAGTGTTTTTCTTCTGAGTTCTCAGTCTTATTCCATTGATCTGTCAGTTCATTTCAGCTCAGTTGCTCAGTTTTGTCTGACTCCTGGCGACCCCATGGACTGCAGCATGCCAGGCTTCCCTGTACATCACTGTCTCGTGGAGTTTACTCAGACTCTCAGACTCATGTCCATTGAGTTGGTGAGGCCATCCAACCATCTCATCCTCTGTCGTCACATCTTTCCTGCCTTCAGTCTTTCCCAGTATCAGGGTCTTTTCAAATGAGTCAGTTCTTTGCATCAGATGGCCAAAGCATTGGAGTTTCAGCTTCAGCATCAATCCTTCCAATGAATATTCAGGACCAATTTCCTTTATGATGGACTGGTTGGATCTCCTTGCAGTCCAAGGGACTCTCAAAAGTCTTCTCCAACACCACAGTTCAAAAGCAAAAACAAGACCAGGAGCTGACTGTGGCTCAGATCGTGAACTCCTTATTGCAAAATTCAGACTTAATTTGAAGAAGGTAAGGAAAACTACTAGACCATTCAGGTAAGAGCTAAATAAAATCCATTGATCTATATGTCTATCCTTATTTAAGTACTGGATTGTTAAGTACTAAATATGTCTATACTTATTTAAGTACTGAATTTCCAAAACTGCAATAGGCTTGGAAATTGGGCATTTTGAATCCTCCAGCTTAATTATTCTTCAAGATTGTTTGCCTACTCTGGGTCCCTTGAATTTCCATATGCATTTTAGAATGTTTTTCAGTTTCTGCAAGAAAGCCAGCTGGGATTTTGTTAAGGATTACTTTGAATCTGTAGATAATTTGGGGGAGAGAATTGCAGCCTTAGCAATATTAACTCTTCTAACCCATAAACATATCATTCATTTTCCTTTATTCAGGTCTTTCATTTCTTTCAACATTTTTTTTTTCTTTTTGGAGTAAACATTTTGGACTTTTGTTAAATTTATTGCCAACTGTTTTCTTCTTTTTGATGTTATTATGAATGGAATTAGTTTCTTAATTGCATTTTCATATTGTTCATTGCAAATATATAGAAATACAATTGTTTTTTTTTAATCTTAATCTTATATCCTGAAGCCCTGCTGAACTCTTTTATTAGTTCTAATACTCTTTTAGCGAGTTCTTTAGAGCTTTAATATACAAATCATATATTCTGTGAATAGAAAGAATTGCTTCTTTTTTCCATTCTGGATATCATTTATTTCATTTTTGTGCCTAATTGTGTTGGCTAGATCCTCTAGTACAGTACTGAATAGAAGTGGTGGGAGCACACATTCTCGGTTTTTACCTGATCTTAGGGGCAAAGCATCCAGTCTTTCACTATTAAGTATGATGTTAGCTGTGGATTCTTCATAGATGTCTGTTATAAGGTTGAGGAAGTTCTCTGTTCCTAGTTTGTTGAGTGTATTTATCCATGAAAAGATTTTGTCAGATGCTTTGTCTGTATCCGTTGAGATAATTACATGTGTTTTGTTTTTTATTTTATTGTTGTATTACATTAATTCATTTTCAGATGTTAAACCAACTTTGCATTCCTGTGATAAACCTCACACAGATGTGTTTTTAACATATGTAATCAACAACTTTATCTTGGCAGTCTTTCAAAGTGCATGCTCCTAAATTCTTGATATTCTCATTTATCACTCTCTTGTGGCTTGGCTGTGGCTGTTTTTAAATTTTATTTATTTGTTTATTTAAGTGGTATAAAATTGTTTTACAATGCTGTGGTGGTTTCTGCTGTACAACAGCATGAATCGCTGTATGTATACATATACTCCCTCTCTCTTGAGCCTCCCTCCCACCCCCCAACCCCAACCATGACTATTGCATGAGTTGTTGGTCCTGTTGCACCAACAAGGACCCCTCCCTTGTTGGTGGACATCCTGGTGGTGTGAGATTTTCTCTGAATCTCCCCACCAAGGACAAATCTGGTATATCACTCCTCTGACACACAGGTTTCTTATGGCACATGAGTCTTTCTAAGACAAAGTTGAGAGGGGATTGCTGATTGTAGTGTGGACGGGTCACACTTTTCCCTCCTCCACCAGCTGTTCTGGAAAATGCACTCTCCACATCTGCCAGCACTGGAGACTGCCAAAATCAGGGATAGCTTTGTAAAATGAGGCCTTATTGTTTTAATCCACATTTCCTTTGCATACAAATGGAGTTGGCTATCCTTCTATATGTTTGTTGGGCATGGCATTCGTTCTGTGAATTACCTGTTCATATCCTTTGCTCAGTATTACAGCTGTGTTGTTTGTTTTTCTTATTGATTTGCAGGTGGAATTTATATTATATAAGAACTCCTTGCCTTTTATAGGTATAATCAGTATTTTTTCTCAGTATTCCATTTGCCTTTGGACTATTACAGTTTTATCTTTTTGGTTATTTATGTCCTCTTTCAAGTCCTTTGGTCAGTTTACAGTGTTCTTAATCTAGGTCTTATATTGTTTCTTGCTGGGTTTATTTCTAGTTGGACATGAATTTGGGTAAACTCTGGGAGTTGTTGATGGACAGGGAGGCCTGGTGTGCTATGCCGTGGGGTTGCAGAGTCGCATATGACTGAGCAGCTGAACTGAATTCATGGTAAATGGGATAATATTCCTATTATTTTAAAATTTCTATACTCCTGCTAAGTAGGACTGCCCTTTATGTTTGGATATGGCTTTTTAAAGAAGCCCTCTTGCCTGAGTCTCTTACAGTTTGATGACAGTCCCTTCAATAGTTTGTTAGATTCGAGGGGGGCAAATCCTGGGTTCTGAAAATTGGGATATTGAATGATAAATTTAATCTTAAGGGGAAAAAAGATCACAACAAACTAGAAAAAGACATCTGCAATACATATAAGTAACAAAATAATTTTTGGCAGAGGAAGGGCCCAGTGAGGTTAGCAGAGTCATAGAAATTACCTCATCTTATCAGAATTTCAAGAGAGTTCCAGAAAAACATCTACTTCTGCTTTATGGAATATGCCACAGCCTGTGACTGTGTGAATCACAACAAACTGTGGAAAATTCTTAAAGAGATGGTAATACCAAACCACCTGACCTGCCTCCTGAGAAATCTGTATGCAAGTCAAGAAGCAACAGTTAGAATTGGACATGGAACAACAGACTGGTTCCAATCCAGAAAGGAGTACATCAAGGCTGTATATTGCCATCACACTTATTTAACTTATATGCAGAGCACATCATGAGAAATGCTGGACAGGATGAAGCACAAGCTGGAATCAATATTGCTGGGGGAAATATCAGTAACCTCAGATATGCAGATGACACCACCCTTATGGCAGAAAGTGAAGAGGAATTAAAGAGCTTCTTAAACGTGAAAGAGGAGAGTGAAAAAGTTGGCTTCAAGCTCAACATTCAGAAAACTAAGATCATGGCATCTGCACCCATCACTTCATGGCAAATAGATGGGGAAACAATGGAAACGGTAACAGACCTTATCTTTTTGGGTTCCAGAATCACTGCAGATGGTGACTGTAGCCATGAAATGAAAAGACGTTTACTCTTGGAAGGAAAGTTATGACCAACCTAGACAGCATATTAAAAAGCAGAGACGTTACTTTGCCAACAAAGATCCTTGTCAAAGCTGGACTTTGACTACTGGTTTTTCCAGTAGTCATGTATGGATGTGAAAGTTGGACCATAAGGAAAGCTGACTGCTGAAGAATTGATGCTTTTGAACTGTGATGTTGGAGAAGACTCTTGAGAGTCCCTTGGACAGCAAGGAGATCCAACCAGTCCATCCTAAAGGAAATCAGTCCTGAACATTCATTGGAAGGACTGATGCTGAAGCTGAAACTCCAATATTTTGGCCACCTGATGCAAAGAGCTGACTCATTTGAAAAGTCCCCAATGCTGGGAAACATTGAAGGCAGATGACAGAGGATGAGATGGTTGGATGGCGTTACCAACTCAGTGGACATGAGTTTGAGTAAACTCTGGGAGCTGGTGATGTACAGGGAGGCCTGGCGTGCTATAGTCCATGGGGCTGCAGAGAGTTGGATACGACTGAGCGACTGAACTGAACTGAATCAGAATTTGAAATGACAAGTTATCAGCAATCCAAGTATTTATCAAAGAAAAATTAGCATTTGTACATGAGAAATTAAAACAAAGACCTGTACACAAATGTTCACAGATGCTCTAAGTACAATGGCAAAACCTGGGACTAGCCCAGGTGTCTGTCACAGGACACAGATAAACTGTGGCATATCCAGGCAGAGAATTTCTATGGAGTCACAGAAAGGAATGGACTTCCAATGCTTACACTAATGTGAACAAAATCTCACATTGGAGATAGTAAAAGAGCACAGGGTTCATGAGTTCATTTATGTAAAACTTGAGAAAAATGCAAATTTATCACAGTGATAGTAGATCAATTGTTGCCTATATAGTGGAGGGATTGACTAAGAAGGGGCACAAACAATAAACCTTTCTGGGATGATGGAAATGCTCTTTATCTTGGTAGGGATATGTTTATCAAAACTCGTATAATTGTTTACTTAATATGTATGCACTTTATTGCTTGAAAGTTAATCTCAATTAAAATATTAAAATAATCAAAATTGTGTTAGCAGCAATCTGGATCTTTACCCCAGTCTGACCCCCGGTTTTTCTTGCCTATTTCCTGAGTCTTCATGGCAGGGCCAAGCCTTCATTTAGGGGCTGTCTCATCACCCCCTATTTCTACTTTCTGTGTAATTCCAGCTTAAAAGGGGCTCCAGATAGGGGTTCATCTGGGCCAGGAAGACAGGGATGTATGCACCCCATTAGCTGTTTCCTGGGAAGGGTCTCACATTTAGTTATCATCTGGAGGGCATCCTCAGCCTTGAGGATGAAACTTCTGACATCCTCCTGGGGAAGAAGCCTGGCTATCAGGGAAGAGTCTGGAGTGGGGTCTCCGCTGTGCTGGATTCTTAGGGAGATAAAATCAATCATGGAGTTCCCTCACTCCAGCTCTGTTCAATCATGCAGTTATTTTTATAAATCAAACTGTAATGTTGAATGTATTTGTACAAATGATATTTACAAGATTTTATTATTTAAGCTAATAGGCAACTAACAGAGAAAACATAAAACATTTCACACTACATTATATTTCTTATAATCAGATTATACTTTAATGCAAAATCTCATCTAAATTTAACGAAACTCAGCAAGCATGGAGTGTCTGTTAGGCGTGAAATGATTTACTCTGTGCTCTGGGAGCTGTAACATGAGCTTAGAAGATCTGTGGGGTGAGTGCCCTAATTCAAGCTGGAGGGGCATAAAAATGGAGAGCAAAGGGCAGGTGTAGGATTTAGTGTGGACTGGTTTCCAGCCTTCGCGGCTTGATTCCTCACTGGTCTGGATCCCTGAGATAGTCTATCACTTGCTCCTGAACAGAGTGGCTTCTTAGAAGGCTGTTGCAATCAGTTATTTCATTTTTAATTGAAGTATGCCTGATTTACATCGTGTGTTCGCTTCTGCTGTACAGCAAAGTGATTGTTATACTTCCACATACGTTATGTTTTTGTATTCTTTCCCATAATAACTTATTTGAAAATAGTTCCTTGTGCTCTTAATATATAGTAGGACCTTGTTGTTGGTATTTTACTTTTTATTTTTAAAACTTATTGTTTACTTATTTGGTTAAGTCTTCATTGCATCAGGCAGGCTCTCTAGCTTCGGCGAGCGCTACCCTTGAGTTGCAAGCCGCCTGGTGAGGGCTTCTCATTGTGGCGGCTTCTCTTTGTTGCAGAGCACAGCCTCCAGGGCACTCGGTCTTCAGTAGTTGTGGCGACTGGGTCCTAGAGCGCTTTGGCTTCAGTAGATGTGACACACGGCCCAGTTGCTCCTCAGCCTGTGGGATCTTCCTGGACCAGGGATTGAACCCACGTCCTCCTGCATTGGCAGGCAGATTCTCAGCCACTGGACCACCAGGGAAGTCCCATTGTTGGTATGTTAAACAATAATGTGGTGCCAAGTCAGCCACTAGCTGTGCTTACTGTGCTCTATGCAGTGTCTAGTATACCTGTGTGTATCTGGGACTGAAGTGCATAGAGGAACTTGGAAACTTTGCTTTAAGGAGAGTTCAGGAGGCCAGTTGATGCTCCAGGGAGCAAGTCTTCTGATGAATGCCTCAGTGGAGCTTCTGCAGGTCAGCCCCAAGGGCATGCAGCTAAAGGTGACCTGGGGGTAGGGTGGATTCCTGGGATGGCCGTTAAGCCAGTGACTCAGTAAATCCGTACCTATGAGAATCAAGCCTTGGAGAAAGCCAGACTGATCAGTTTCTTGGTGGAATGGGCACCCCTGATTTTCCTCTTTCAGAGACTCCCAAAGTTCTTTTTAATGCATGAGAGTAAAAGAATTTTGTTTGAATCACCATAACTTAGAGTACAGAATATAATTATATAAACACATTTCATCAAACAAGTACTTCTAGACCATGTTTTCCGAATTTGTAAAATATGAAAGTGTAGTTGCTCAATCGTGTCTGACTCTTTGCGACCCTATGGACTGTAGCCCTCCAGGCTCCTCTGTCCACGGGATTTTCCAGGCAAGAATATTGGAGAGGGTAGCCATTTCCTTCTCCAGGGAATCTTTCAGACCCAGAGATTGAACTCAGGTCTCCCGAATTGCAGGCAGATTCTTTACCATCTGATCCACCAGGGAATCCCTGGTGGTAGAATATCATAGAGATAAGAATTTATTCTAGATCATAGCACTTCAAAATGAGATTGAAGGTGAACAAATGAAGATACTTGCAATTATGATACCTGCGTTATTCTTTACATTCTAAAATGAACAAATTTGGTACTTCCCAGGCAGCCCTGTGGTTAAGACTCCATGCTGTCAATACAGAGGGGCATGGGTTGGATTTCTGGTCAGGGAATGAGGATTGCATATGCTGTGGGGCAAAGACAAAAAAAATTGAACACGTTTGTAATTAGCATGTGGTGATCTATTAACTACATTTGTTGTTGTTGAGTCGCTATGTCGTGACTGATTCTTTTCCACTTCTCTCTCCATGAGATTTGCCAGGCAAGAACACTGGAGTGAGCTGCCATTTCGTTATCCAGGGGATCTTCCCAACCCAGGGATTGAACCTGGGTCTCCTGCATTGGCAGGTGGATTCTTTACCACTGAGTCACCAGGGAAGCATTAGCTCCATAAATACATGCAATTTCTTCCAATAACTTTGAGAGGATGCTGGATTTTATATTCACAACCAGCCACATTTATCATTGCAACTTATAGTCTATGACTTTGGTAACAATCTAAAAAATAACAGTAAATTCTTTCAAACTCCATCCACCACCCCAAAATGAAACAATCGACCTGATGAAACAGAAGATGCAAATGTGGGGAGCAGTCTTTGACAAAGACTGCTGGGCCAGTGGGTTCCACAGATAAAGTGGGTGTGAGCCAAGGCCGTGTTGCTGCTGGCAGGATTTTGCTTCCTGCTGTTGTCATCAGGGCCTTTGGAGGCAGGGCCAAAGGAAGGGGAGGGTGTCAAGGCACAGGAGACAGAGGGCTCGAGGGCAGCCTGTGTGGCCGCTCACAGGACCAAAGCCCCCGTGGGAAGGGAGTTGGCCTCTTGCTTGGGAGCCCAGCACCTGGTCCCTGTGTGCTCCTTAGAACTTCTCCCATTGAAGGAAAAAGAGAAAAAAGAGAACCTGGTTGGGTCCAGACCCAGGGTGGCGCTGGCTTCTGGCGGGGTGGCCCAGTCTTCCCATAGTGCCTCAGGGTCTGTGTATTCTCCATCGCTTGGCTCTGCTTCCAGATGGGAGGGGAGCTTGCTGTCAGTGGCCTCAGATGGACATCCCGCTGCCGCACCAGCTCAGGATGGAGAGTTTCTCCAGCTTCGAAATCTCAGGCTCCTCTTTGTGAGCCAGAGTTGGGCCCCAGGCCTTTCCTGGGTGAGATGGGCTGTCACCCAGAGGAAAGGAGGGAGGGCTCGGCGGGTGAATCCCGGAGTGTCCCCTTGTGGTCCTGGCAACACATCAGAGTCACCTCCTGAATGACACGAGAGACCTTCTTTTTTATTTTCCAACTTGCTTCTGGCTGCCCTTGCTGGAAGCAGGCTCTCTCTAGTTGCGGCAAGCAGGAGCTACTCCTTAGTCGTGGTGCGTGGGCTGCGCATTTTGCCGTCTTCCCTTTGTCGAGCACAGGCTCTAGGACTGGCAGCGTTCCGTGTTTGCAGCTCGTGGGCTCTAGAGCACAGGCTCAGCCGTCGTGGCACACGGGCTTAGCTGCTCCTTGCCACGTGGGATTCTCCAGGCCCAGAGGCTGAGCCCATGTGCCCTGCAGGCAGGCGGACTCTTTACCAGTTGACCACGAGGGAAGTGTTTGAAGGAACCAAACCAAGCCAGAGCGCAGTTTCTTTCTTTCTTTTTATTGGTTTTGCCATACATTGACGTGAATCAGCCGTAGGTGCACACGATCTCCCAAGGCCGAAGCCCCCTCGCACCTCCCCCCCCACACCATCTGAGAGCGCAGTTTCTAACCCAGCTCATTGTTCATTCTAGCATTTTCCCCTTGCTTTTCTGGTAATTTCATTCTCACTCAGTGAAAGACCTACTTCTCTCGTTATCTCCAGTACATTTACTTCTTTGTTCCGTTCTACTAGACGTGTGAAATGGCTTCAGAATTTACAGCCTGTATCTATTTGAGAGAGTTTCACAGGTATCACAGTGGTAAAGAATCCACCTGCCCATGTAGGAGATGAGGGTTCGATCCTTGGGTCAGGAAGA
>SJYC01100268.1:0-17739 GCA_006408675.1 Madoqua kirkii
GATTCCCTGGTGGTAGAATATCATAGAGATAAGAATTTATTCTAGATCATAGCACTTCAAAATGAGATTGAAGGTGAACAAATGAAGATACTTGCAATTATGATACCTGCGTTATTCTTTACATTCTAAAATGAACAAATTTGGTACTTCCCAGGCAGCCCTGTGGTTAAGACTCCATGCTGTCAATACAGAGGGGCATGGGTTGGATTTCTGGTCAGGGAATGAGGATTGCATATGCTGTGGGGCAAAGACAAAAAAAATTGAACACGTTTGTAATTAGCATGTGGTGATCTATTAACTACATTTGTTGTTGTTGAGTCGCTATGTCGTGACTGATTCTTTTCCACTTCTCTCTCCATGAGATTTGCCAGGCAAGAACACTGGAGTGAGCTGCCATTTCGTTATCCAGGGGATCTTCCCAACCCAGGGATTGAACCTGGGTCTCCTGCATTGGCAGGTGGATTCTTTACCACTGAGTCACCAGGGAAGCATTAGCTCCATAAATACATGCAATTTCTTCCAATAACTTTGAGAGGATGCTGGATTTTATATTCACAACCAGCCACATTTATCATTGCAACTTATAGTCTATGACTTTGGTAACAATCTAAAAAATAACAGTAAATTCTTTCAAACTCCATCCACCACCCCAAAATGAAACAATCGACCTGATGAAACAGAAGATGCAAATGTGGGGAGCAGTCTTTGACAAAGACTGCTGGGCCAGTGGGTTCCACAGATAAAGTGGGTGTGAGCCAAGGCCGTGTTGCTGCTGGCAGGATTTTGCTTCCTGCTGTTGTCATCAGGGCCTTTGGAGGCAGGGCCAAAGGAAGGGGAGGGTGTCAAGGCACAGGAGACAGAGGGCTCGAGGGCAGCCTGTGTGGCCGCTCACAGGACCAAAGCCCCCGTGGGAAGGGAGTTGGCCTCTTGCTTGGGAGCCCAGCACCTGGTCCCTGTGTGCTCCTTAGAACTTCTCCCATTGAAGGAAAAAGAGAAAAAAGAGAACCTGGTTGGGTCCAGACCCAGGGTGGCGCTGGCTTCTGGCGGGGTGGCCCAGTCTTCCCATAGTGCCTCAGGGTCTGTGTATTCTCCATCGCTTGGCTCTGCTTCCAGATGGGAGGGGAGCTTGCTGTCAGTGGCCTCAGATGGACATCCCGCTGCCGCACCAGCTCAGGATGGAGAGTTTCTCCAGCTTCGAAATCTCAGGCTCCTCTTTGTGAGCCAGAGTTGGGCCCCAGGCCTTTCCTGGGTGAGATGGGCTGTCACCCAGAGGAAAGGAGGGAGGGCTCGGCGGGTGAATCCCGGAGTGTCCCCTTGTGGTCCTGGCAACACATCAGAGTCACCTCCTGAATGACACGAGAGACCTTCTTTTTTATTTTCCAACTTGCTTCTGGCTGCCCTTGCTGGAAGCAGGCTCTCTCTAGTTGCGGCAAGCAGGAGCTACTCCTTAGTCGTGGTGCGTGGGCTGCGCATTTTGCCGTCTTCCCTTTGTCGAGCACAGGCTCTAGGACTGGCAGCGTTCCGTGTTTGCAGCTCGTGGGCTCTAGAGCACAGGCTCAGCCGTCGTGGCACACGGGCTTAGCTGCTCCTTGCCACGTGGGATTCTCCAGGCCCAGAGGCTGAGCCCATGTGCCCTGCAGGCAGGCGGACTCTTTACCAGTTGACCACGAGGGAAGTGTTTGAAGGAACCAAACCAAGCCAGAGCGCAGTTTCTTTCTTTCTTTTTATTGGTTTTGCCATACATTGACGTGAATCAGCCGTAGGTGCACACGATCTCCCAAGGCCGAAGCCCCCTCGCACCTCCCCCCCCACACCATCTGAGAGCGCAGTTTCTAACCCAGCTCATTGTTCATTCTAGCATTTTCCCCTTGCTTTTCTGGTAATTTCATTCTCACTCAGTGAAGGACCTACTTCTCTCGTTATCTCCAGTACATTTACTTCTTTGTTCCGTTCTACTAGACGTGTGAAATGGCTTCAGAATTTACAGCCTGTATCTATTTGAGAGAGTTTCACAGGTATCACAGTGGTAAAGAATCCACCTGCCCATGTAGGAGATGAGGGTTCGATCCTTGGGTCAGGAAATGGCAACCGGCCCCCCCCCCCCCTGTATTCTTGCCTGAAGAATCCCCATGGACAGAGGAGCCTGGCGGACGACATGGAGTCCCGTGGGGTCACAAAGAGTCGGACTCGACTCAGTGACTGAGCAGATACACACATCTGTTTGAGAAAAAACTCTTCCAGCCAGAGTACAGTTTATGTACAGTTCTTTTTATCTTTAGTTTTACCATATCTTGTCAGTACACTGCCTTAGTTCTTTTCTTCCTCACCAGTTTCATTGTGGCTAAACCATCCATTTGTAAGCAGATTATTGTCTGCTTTTCATTTTCAAATTTCAGAGTATACATTTCACTTTGGATTCCCTTGACATTCTGGATGATTTCTAAAAAATTTTATATCATAAAATTTACTCTTTGTGGTGTACAGATCTATGGGTTTTTGACAAATTACACACACTTATTTCCCAGTGTTGAACCAGCCTTGCATTCTTGGGATAAACTCCATTTAGTATCTTTTTAATATATTGCTGTATTAAATTAAAAAAAATTTTTTTGGCTGCGCCAGGTGGCATGGTTTGATGCCAATTCCCAGGGCTTTAAGATCAGACAACATGATCCCTTGACCACAGCTGGACACTTGTCCCAGGATGGCCTATACAGGAGAGCTCCTGGCCAGGCTCAGCTAATCAGAGAGCTTCCATAGAGTCTGGAACTTGATTGGCTGGCCTGTAACAAGCAGACCCCGGTGCTGTGGGTGATGGAGGCAGTGGTGGGGTGCCATGCTTTCTGCTACGTAGTTGGAAGAAACAGAAGATGCTGGAGAAGAGAACAGATCAGGTACAGGGAGAAGGGCTAGGATGAGAGACCCAAACGACATGATCTGCCCGTTTCTACCTTTTGCATTTCTTTTCAAGGGATAACAGTATTTAGAGACAGAGAGGTATATGTACTACCTTTAGGAAAAAGAGCAAATACATTTGAGCTCTTGGACATACCTCAGGCCACAGTCCCTTAGGAAGACTTGAGTGGGATTTCTGTTACTTGCAGCCTTAAGTATCACTGGTCACTTTCCCTCAACTGGCCTCCTCCTCCCCAGTCTAAGTTGGGGATCACTGTGGCTGAGCCACACCATGCTGATTCTCATTTTCATCTTTCACAAAGTGAAGGAAATCCTCTCTGACTTTCATGCAGGAATCTTGCACAGAGAGAGTATTCAAAGGACCACCAGGACAAAGACGTTGGAAGGAAGGCCACCAAGATTTTCAATCATCTGAATTTTGGGCTAAGATAAATCCAAGAGAGTAGCCTGGTGGGCTACAGCCCTTAGGGTCACAAAGAGTCAGACACGACTGAATGACTTAGCACACACACCTGTCCAATAGTGATGATGGTAATGGGGACGATGATTTGGATTTTTGCCTCTCCAGGGTAGAAAACAATTTTTGCCTCCCTAGTTGGCCTTGAAGTTGTCATAACCCTCCCGAGAGCAGATATTATTATGATTGTGGTTGTCCTTGTCATTATTGTTACAGCTAGACGTAACTGAGCACCCTGAATCCATGTGGTTCTAGGTGTGCCCTTGGCCTCCCTTGCCGCCTCCCAAATTCGACCACTCCATGGTGACCTGTGACCGAACTTTAGATCAAAACTGATTAGATTCTGATTAGAATCTTGCGAACAAGATTAAAGAAACTGCGATCATTTTCTCCTCTTTATAGAAATTTAAAAAAAAAGAAAAAATGAAAAGAACATTATCTCTTGGTCTTCTAGGTGGTACAGAATGTTATTTACATAAACAGTTGAATGGACTTTTGGGATGGACATTTCTGATGCTCATTCTCTAAATGAAAATATCACTCCCTTATTTGTTGTACGACTTCCGTTGTTGATAACATGGGGAGCTGAGTGGACAAAACTCAGCCCTATGCACCCCGGTGACTTCCAGTCCCTGAGGACCAGGGATGATGTTTAACCTGGCTTCAGCTACCTGAGAGAGTGTAAACTTGTATTTCCAGTGCTACGTAACCTGCTCATTTTCTTTGTTATCTGAGATTTAGAAGCTGGAAGGAGACCTCTAAAATTCTTGGCACTGATTATTTCAACTGCTGTGAAGCTAATGATTCGCATATTGAAGGAATAAAATATCCTAGAAACCTGCTAAAGGAGGAATTTCACAGTGTATTCATTCTGTTGACAAATGTGCCCTTCTGAGAGGCTTATGGAGGCACGATTTTATTTGCTCTTGTTCCTAAAGGTGGTGCACATACCACTCACTCTCTCTAAATACTTTTTCCTTTGGAAAAAAAAATTGCGAATAAGTTGCAGAAAGGAGAAATAGGCAAGGAAGAAAAGCAAATAAAAAACGGGAAAAAAAGCATATGAAAAGATGTTCAATTGAGCAAATGCAAATTGAAGCAGTGAGTTTTTTTTTTTTCCCTCCAGCCACATAAGAAACTTTTGTATAAAGGCTAATGACAATTCTGCGTTGCTGAGAAAATGAGCACTTTTTATATCCCACCTTCCAGGTGCAATCTGGCAACGTTCACCGGGGTTTACACTGCTCCCTTTGGCTCAGAAACGTACCTCCAAGCACAGTCTTGAAGCTGTAACTGAAGCCCTTTGTGAGGATGGAAACTGAGGCCATTGACTGAAGACTGCTTAGGAGAGAGACCAGAAACAACCTCACGTCCACAGCAGGGACGGGTGAGACACATGCTGTACAGCTCTCCACGGCTCTCCTCGGAGCATGGGGCAGGTGCTAAGAATGCGGGTGCAGACATTCATATGCAAATATGGGGACTGGAGGTCTGTGTACTGCCAAGTGAAAAAAGCGACAAATCTGTGCTCATTGTGATTTCATTTCTGTAAAACATTTGCGTGTGTGTTTAAAAAAAAGTAGTCTGGGGAGTCACCAAAGAATAAATACTGTATGACTGCAATCGGACAGGGTACCTGCAATAGTCATATTCACAGATGAGGAAGTAGAATGGGGGTTGCCAGGGCAGTGGGGGTGGGAGGTTGGGGAGTTACTGTTTACTGGGTATACAGATGCAGTTTGGGAAAAAGTTCTGGAGCGGGATGACGGTGATAGTTTAGTGCCACTGAATTGTACACTTAAAAATAGTTAAAATGGGAGACTTTCCTGGTGGTCTAGTGGCTAAGACTCTGTGCTCCCAATGCATGGGGCCTAGGGTTCCATCCCTGGTCAGGGAACTAGATTCCACATGTCACAATCAGGGACCCCACATGCCACAACTAAGACCCGCAGAGTCAAATAAATCAATAAAATAAAAGTTTCTTAAAATGGTTAGAATGGCTCATTGACAAACAGCAAGGTCCTACTGTATAGCACAGAGAACTATACTTGATATCCAATGATAAACCATAATGGAAAAGAATATTTAAAAAAGAATGTATATGTATGTGTGACTGAATCACTTTGTTGTGTAGCAGTAATTAACAACATTGTAAATCAACTATACTTCAATAAAAAACCTTTAAAAAGGTTAAAATGGTAAATTTCACGTTGTGTATATTTTACCACAAGATTTATTTTAAAATAACCTGGAAGGATTTTTGCCAAAATAACCCTGTATGGTTGGTCTTTGTTTTCCTTATAACATGCATATATTACTTTTCTATTTTGTGGGCAGCCAGTGAGGTAGTTCACTAACTACCTCTATTTCCATTAAAGAATTAAAATGCTGTTATGTTGACTCGAAGCCTGCACCCATGATCTCTTTGGGGGTGTTTCTGTCAAATTTTCCCTTAGAAGCAAATGTATAATTTTTGCCTCTTTTCCCCTCCACCCCCCACCCTGCTTACTCCTCCCACCCCACAGACTTTCCGAACTTCCCCTAGCGGAGGGGGAACACTCCGGCATGGGTCCTCCTGCACGGCCTTGTAGAATGTCAGTCGCAGGGCCTGCAGATTGCTCTTACCCACGCTGGGCACCACTGACTATTCTAGCTGCCAGGGAAGTTTGTTGAGGAGGGAGAGGAGGACATCGGGGATGGAGCGAGGTCATGGAACCCATAGCAGCAAACCCAAAGCACCAGTTTGGCACTCACTGGCAGAGCAGTCCCAGGAACCAACCCCCAGACGCCTCTTCCACGCTGCAATGAAGCAGGGCCCCTCCAGGGACAGAACCCTCTGTGTCTCCTGCCTCTCATTTGCAGAAAAGCTTTCGCCTCCTAGACCCATTCTGAGTTCCAAAGAGCAAATTGAGTCAGGGAAATGAAAAAAAAAATACAGAAACAAAGGAAAACAGCAAAACAAAATAATAATGGTTTAGCCAGAGAACAAAGTCAAGCACCTTTAGTTCCCTCCTCAGGGGCTGTGGGTAATATCCTGAGCCATAAACTCAGTTGTTTTACAGATCCTAAAACCCTCTACTAGGTAGAAGTTGACTGCATGCTGACCACAAGCACGTAGACTCCAGACTGGTTGGAACCGGAAGGTTGATGAACCTGATTATTTATCTCAGCAGCAAACAATCAGAAGAATGGCCACCAGCTGATCAGTTACCCTGCGATCCTCCACCCTAGTGTTGTCTTTGAAACCCTTCCCCAGGAGACTGTGGGGAGTTCAGGGTCTTTTGAGCATGAGCTGCCCATTCCCTTTGTTTGGCCCCATGTTGAATGCCTTGCAAAAACGCTGCGCTTTTCTTCACCACAGCCTGGTGTCCCTAGACTGGCTTTACTGGGCACAAGTGAGTGGACCCAGTTTGGTTTGGTAACACCGACCCTTCTTCCCCACTTCCCCCCGCCCTCCCTGATCTGTAACCAGGGCCTGAGAGTGTGGGGACTGGCTGGTCTTGGTTGTGTGCATGTCAGTGCTTGCTATCACTGATAGACCTCTGCGGTTCTAGCAATGGCCGGGGGCAGAGCATCCTCCAAAGGAGACTGTGGCTGCGACCAGGAAGGGAGAACCAGCTAACCCTGGCAGCTGCCCACTTGGCAGCAGACTTCCAGAGCTTGAAAACTTTTCACAAGCGATTCCCTCTGCCTGCCACAATCTGTCTCCAAATCTCCGACTCACTACCTCGTATCATGTCTCAGCTTGAAGCCCATCTTGGTACATCGCTCTGGCAGGCCACTGAAGATTCCTCCATCCTGATCCCACATCTTATTTTCTCTGAGGTACATACCTTCACCTGAGGGTGTTGTATTCACTCACCTGCATGCTTAGGGACCTCTCTGTTGGTCCTTGTATTTGTCACCTAGAGCTGCCATAGCAAAATACCACAGACTGGGGAAACTCAACAACAGATATTTGTTCTCTCACATTATTAGAGGCTGGAAGTCCAAGATCAAGGTGTCAGCAGTTCTGCTCACAGCTTTCTTCAGAGGAGGAGGGTGGGAGAGAGCAGTGCAAGATGCATGAAGGCCGTAATCTTGGAAGTGGCGTCCATCGCTTTTGCCATTCATGGAAGAGAATCACTAGGTCCAGACCACCTTCAAAGGGAGCAGGGACAGGGACACTCAGAGGACCATGACTGTCAGGAGTCTGGGACCACTGGAGACCACTGTAGACACAGATACTCTGATGCCGAGCTAAGGAGGAAACTCTCATTGTTCATCCCCCACCGCTTAGAAACCATCACAGGTGTCAGCATTCTTGGTAATAGCAAAACACTGTTTTAACAGCCTGAATGTCCCTCAATGTGAAATGCACATGCACGCATGCCAAGCTGCTTCAGTCATGACCAACTCTTTGTGACCCCATGGACTGTAGCCCACCAGGCTCCTCTGTCCATGGAATTCTCCAGGCAAGAATACTAGAGTGGGTTGCCATGCCCTACTCCAGGGCATCTTCCCAACCCAAGGATCGAACCTAGTCTCTTACATTGCAGGTGGATTCTTTACCACTGAGTCACCAGGGAAGCCCATGAAATGCACACATATGTATAAATAGAATAATAATAAGTTAAGAGGAACTGTGCTTGTTTGGATCCTTTGAGAAGCAGCTATGAGGATATTAGATCTGCAAGGTAATTACTGGGGGAAATGCCTGAACAATAAAAGGGGAGGGAGCTGGAGAAACAGGTGGGGGACCAGCCTTCAGGTCAGATGCAGACCTTACCCTGGGAAAGAGGAGTGAGTGGGTGGCTGGAAAGAGGCTCAGTCTGGCCGGGCTGAGTCACAGTTGCCCGTTAGGGGAGCCGCCATCCCACCTCATCTTGCAACAGTGGACTGGCATTAGCACCCCAGCTATGCTCAGGCTCTGGCTGGGAGCAGCATGCAGGAAGTGTGGCGTGGGACCCATGCATTTTCACGGCTCCCCGGTGAATAAACTAGGTCTGAGCATATCAGTGTGGATAGCTCTTGTAGATGTAACACTGGGTGAAAAGCAAGTTGTCAGAGAATAGCCTCCTATGTAAAATACAATGAAGAGGGTGGGACAAATCGAGAGAGAAGCATCACATATATACACTGTTGTGTAAACTAGCTAGTGGGAAGTTGCTGTATAGTGCAGGGAGCTCAGCATGGTGCTCTGTGATGACCTAGAGTGCGGGATGTGGGGGTGCTAGGGAAGCTTAGTAGGGAGGGGATATATGCATACACATGACTGATGCATGTTGTTGTACAGCAGAAGTTAACACACATTGTAAAGCAATTATGTTAAAAAAAAGAACTCAGAAAAACCCAATATGATACATTGGTCATGAGTATATACTATGCAGTGAAAGTATAAAAATGAAGAGTAAATATGCATACCAGACTCAGGCTGGGTTAGTGATGGAGAACGGGATGGGGCAGGATTCTCTGGAAGTGATGGCTGATTCCAAGGGGTGCTGGGTAGACTCCTTTCCTCTGGGGTGAGGGGGGATTTATGGAAAGAAAGATTGGAGACATGATGGGAGACAGTATTTCTGCAGACAGCCCGAGCCAGGCTGTCACCTGCTTCAGCCCAAGTCAGTCAACACCTGCTAATCACCTACTAGGTGGGTGTGGGCAGAATTGCCCTGGATGATTAGGATATAAAAGGTAGTTAACATCTCTCAGAAGGAACTGACAGCTTAAGGACACAGATAGCCATGAACATAAGCTTGTAAATTACAAGAGGAGGATGTGCTCAGTCCCAGAACCTTGTTTAAGATATAGAAGAAGCAGTGAGGTGGGAGGGAGTTTTATCTTCCTCTGGGAGCATGGACAGAGGATCATTGGCCTGGGTTCTGAAAACTGAACAGATTTTCTGAAGGGAGTTGCAGCTGGATAATGGCTAGTATTAATATTTACTGAGTGCTTACTCTGTGCTGGGCACTATTGTGGTGCCTTGCAGGTATTAATGCTTTGAGCTCTTACCATGATCTAGACAAGCAGGTACTGTTGTGGTTGTATTTATAGAGGAGGAAACCAAGATTCACAGCAGTTACACCTGCTCATGTGGGGAGTCCATGGGGAGACAGGTTGAATTCTCCGCAGGTTGGCTCCAAAACTTCTGTGCTTAATCATGTCCATCTTGCTGCTTGTAGGATGTGGGGGATGACTTCTAGTGTGACTGGGACGATCCTAATCAGCGCTGTTGCATCCTGCCATAAATACTTGTTCAGTTGCTCAGTCGTGTCTGATGCTTTGTGACCCCAAGGACTGCAGCATGCCAGACTTCCCTGTCCTTCACTATCTCCTAGAGCTTGCTCAAACTCAAGTCCATTGAGTCAGTGATGCCATCCAGCCATCTCATCCTCTATGACCCCCTTCTCCTCCAGCCCTCAATCTTTCCCGGCATCGGGGTCTTTTCCAGTGAGTGAGCTCTTCACATCAGGTGGCCAAAGTATTGGAGCTTCAGCTTCCATATCAGCCCTTCCAAGGAATATTCAGGGTTGATTTCCTTTATGATTGACTGGTTTGATCTCCTTGCTGTCCAAAGGCCATAAATGCTATTGAACCCCAACACTAGGATGCGACTCTCTGTCAGTTCTTCTCCAGTGTTCCTCATTTGATTGAGAAAATCTTTGCTTTGAAGGTAGTATGTCTTTTTTTAAAGTTTTTTTTTTTAATGTGGATCATTTTTAAAGTCTTTATTGAATTTGTTACAAGATAGCTTCTGTTTTATGTTTAGTTTTTTTTTTGGCACAGGTATGTGGGATCTCAGCTCCTTGACCAGGGATCTAACTCATACTTCCTGCTCTGGAAGATGAAGTCTTTACCGCTGGACCACCAGGGAACTCCTGAAGCTAGTGCATCTTCAATTCTCTAGATTACTTCCTAAACTGTTCTTGGTGGTGAAAACAGGGATGTAGGCCAAAAAAAAAAAAAGTGCAATGTTTTGTTTGGATCATAGATCATAGTTCCTAAGTTATGGCTAGAGATCTGGATTTATGTTCAGGGTAATGATGTAAGATTTCTTTCTGAAGCAGAAACACGTAAGTATATTTCTTACCTTAGAATGAGCTGACTTAAATTCAACTACGAAGTCCATAATAAAGGCTCACAGTCCATCATGGTAAAAGAGGGGTCTTCCTAGCCTGGGTGAGTGAGCAGCACTGCAGTAGGCTCCCCATTGTCCCCCAGGAGTCCTTGGAACTCAACAAGGAAAAATGGCCTCCCTAGGAGCCACCTGGGGCCCCTCAACAGGCTCTTTCATCTCGCCCACATGCTGGAAGGGAGCTGAGGCTCCACTGTCTTGCCTTCAACCATGAAGGAGACACTTTGGCTTGTGAGGGCTTGTCCCCCTGGCTTTCCTCGTCACTCCCTCTGCCCTTGGGTTTCCCAGAGCTGTATGCCTCTGCCTCTGGACTCAGGCTTTCAAACTATTGCCTTCATTCCTGCGGCAGCAATGAAGTTAAAGAACAAACAGTACCTGTTTACTCACCTCCGGGCTCTGATGTACTTTGCTCCATTAATAATTTAGTGAGGTGGACTGAATTGGATTGATTCCCCCGCCCCAAATCAATATACAAAATGATTACTGTTTCAGGTACTTCTGAGTGGTTCAGCAAGGCGGAGGGGGAGCTTTTTGACTGAAAATTGAAATTGCACTCCTTATTCAAAATTACTGTGGAGAGGGTTATGTAAACCAAGGGGGTGACCTGGCACTAACATTTTTATTGCAGTAAAAAGCCTTTTTTTTTTTTTTTTGCAATGGGGCTTTTACAGCGTACTATCACTGTTCCAGGCCTATACTTTGAAAATTACTGCTCAATACTGAAGGTAAAATGATTTTACTGCTGCAGGTCTGTTAAAGTTGGAAGAACCAGCGGCGGCCTGGAGAGTGCTATAGGTAGATGTACTTTGCTGCACTGAGTCCATTGCCAGTGCGCCTGCAGATGAGGCAAGGGGGGTCCCTGGGCTGCACAGGGTGGAGCAGGGCTCTGCTCTGAGCTTTGTGAGGTTCTGGGAGGGTAGGGATGCTGGGAAACACATTAAATCCAGAGCAGCCACTTAGGCTGGCCACCTCACCCTACAGAGTCCAGGTGGAAATGTTGTCACAACTTGGAATTTTGCCAACTTTAGTACTTTTAAAAATTCCTATTTATTTATCTGGCTATGCCAGTTCTTAGCTGTGCTACGAAGGATTCTCAGTCTTCACTGTGGCATGCAGGATTTTTTTTTTAAAGTTGTAGCATGCAAACTCTTAGCTGTGGCATGTGAGATCTAATTCCCTGATCAGGAATCGAATCCAGGTCCCCAGCATTGGGAGCATGATGTCTGAGCCACCGGAACACTGGGCACGTCCCTATTTTCAGTATTTTTCATTTGCGGACAAATGCCTATTACACAAAACTTACCATTTTAAGCACTTTTAAGTGTACAGTTCAGTAGCATTAAGTACAGTCATGTTGTTATGTAACCATCACCACTCTCCATCTCCAGAACTTTCCTTTTCCCAAAGGGAAACTCTTTACTTGTTCATCAGTGACTCCCCGATGGTTCCTCCTCCCCCGGTCCCTCGCAACGACCTTTCTCCTTTCAGTCTCTGTGAATCTGATGGCTCTACGTCCCTTCTGTAAGTGGAATCACACAGTATTTGTCCTTTTGTGACTGGCTTGTTTCACTTAGCATAATGTTCTCAAGGTTTATCCACGTTGAAGCCTGTATCAGAACATCCTTCCTTTCTCACTGAATAGCATTACGTCTATGCCTGTAACTATATATTACACTTTACTTATCCACTCACTTACCACTGGGCACTTGGGTTATTCTGGGCTTCCCTGGTGGCTCAGATGGTAAAGAACCAGCCTCCAATGCAGGAGACCTGGGTTTGATCCCTGGGTCAGGAAGATCCCCTGGAGAAGGGAAGAGCTACCCACTCCAGTATTCTTGCCTGGAGAATTCCATGGACAGAGGAGCCTGGCGGGCTAGAGCCCATGGGGGTCTCCAAAGTCGTGGTGGCCACCTCAGTCCTTAGACTGAAGGGCTAACATTTTCACTTCCCCTATGTCGCTTCTACTTGTCGGTTATTTTGAACAATGCTTCCACGAACATGAGTGTACAAACATTTCCTGGAGTTCCTGCTTTCAGTTCTTCGGGTGCATACTCAGAAGTGGAATAGCTGGATCATATGGTAGTTCTATATTTAACCTTTTGAGAAACTGCCAAACTGTTTCCCCAGCAGCTGTACCATTTTACATTCCCATCAGAAATGCACAAGTGTTCTAACTTCTCCGCATTCTTGCCAACACTTGATATGTTCTTTCTTTCCTTTTTTTATAATAGCCATCTTAATGGATATAAAGTGGTGTCTCATTGTGGTTTTGATATCTGTAGTACTTCTAAGGCAAATAAACCTTAACTCTCTTTCTCTGAGGCTATTCTTTCTCTTCTTGCTTCTTTCCTGCCGTTCTACCAGCTTATATTAAAGCTGTACAACATTAGCTGCCATTCAGACGTCCCATAGCTGCAGGGTTTCTGTTAGTTTCTACCTAAAAGGCTAAGAGTTTAAAATATCATTTGGGAAACATGGATTTTGATGTATATGAAAGCAAAATAGCAAAGAAATAGCAAAATAGAGAAAGTAATGTCTTGTGAGGCTCCTCTGCTGGGCCCCAGATGGATCTTATAAAGCTTTCAAGGGTTGTTTCTACCCAAAGAGAGACTTAAATGCAGAAGATCAATCCTCCCACCACTGGCTCCAGTGAGTGGCCATGCTCAGGGGCTTGGAGTGCTTCTCTCCAAGATGGCCCTGGACATGTAGCAAGAGTTACCTCCACACACTGGAGGGCTGCTCACAGGGCTAAGAACATCTCTCCAAATGCTCTCCTCCTCTGTTTCTTGACTGCTCTTCTGGCAGAAGGAAATGTAGACCTTAGCCCTGGCTCAGGTGGAAACATTCTAGGGCCAGAACGAGTTGGGTGGAGAGGGGGCCTTGGAGAAGGTGGTAGGCAGGGCTTGTCCCACAGGATCACAAAGCTCAGGTTAAAAACTTCAAAGTCTACCCTGGTGCATTTTCTGTAGGAAGCCTGATTCACTTTGCATGTTAAAAATGTGAGCTGTTAACTGGGAGGCAGGGGACCATGTAGGAGGCCCAAGAGAGAGGAGATGGTGGCTGGGACCAGGGAGCTGGCTGTGGTAATGAAGAGAAGTGGGTAGATTTGATGTGAGATACCCACATTGTGGGGTTGAGCTATCAGGCTTAGTGATGGATGGCTCTGGGGGGATTGGAGTAGAAATTATTAATTCAGCAAATGATGTCATCATGAACCGAGATGGACACAATAGTGAAGGTGCAGACGGCAGATCTGGAAAATGGAGAGCTTGCCCCCACCCTGGAAGGCGCTTGCAGTAGACCTGGGCCAAGCGATCATAAGCCCTTGTTTCAGTTTGACTTGCTGAAGCCACATTTGCATTTTGCTCCTCAAAACGATGCTCACTATGTGAGACTGAGAAAGACAATTACCAGCCAACTTGGTGTCCTCTACATAGAGTTCAGCAACCATTGGGTAAGAGCGGGCTTGAGTTGTGCCTGCATTTTGGTGAGGGGGTTGTTCCAGAAGGGGATTTTATGTGGGACGCCTCCAAGCTCCTTCCTTCTTTCTGCTTGCCCTCCTTGCCTCACTCCTGGAGCAGACTGCTGAAGGTCTCAGTGTCCCGCATGCTGAAGCTTATGAGACATGTGGAAGGAACAGCAGCTTCCTTTCCTCCTAACTAGGAAGGTCAGCTTCCTGCCAAGAAGACCTTGATCCCCTGCCTGGGTCCCTCCACCTTACTGCTTCCTCATTTTCCCCAGCCGGTCTACAGGTTCTCGGCATTTGTTACTTGAATCACCTCTTTAGTATCCAGTACTAAATTCTCCACTAGTTGGAAGATTTGGTTGTGAGGGTCACAGACCTTCTGGAGACAATGAAGCCAAGGTGAGGCCTTGTGGGGGACCTGGTAACTGCAACCAGACTGTCAAGTCCTGCAGCAGAGATTAGGCTGCCAGGAACTGCTCCAGAAGCTGTTAGAAGGGTTACAGGAGAAGACTGGGTCAGGGCTACACCGGCGACCCCTAGGGAGGCCCTGCCTGGGGCAGCAGCCTCCAGAGGGCACTAGACCACCAGGAGTCTAAACTGGAAAGGGATGTCAGATAGTCAAGGTCTCCATATAGGCAGAGTCCAGAGAAGGCAATGGCACCCCACTTCAGTACTCTTGCCTGGAAAATCCCATGGACAGAGGAGCCTGGTAGGCTGCAGTCCATGGGGTCACAAAGAGTTGGACACAACTGAGTGGCTTCCTTTTCACTTTTCACTTTCCTGCATTGGAGAAGGAAATGGCAACCCACTCCAGTGTTCTTGCCTGAAGAATCCCATGGAGAGAGGAGCCAGGTGGGCTGCCGTCTATGGGGCTGCACAGAGTCGGACACGACTGAAGCAACTTAGCAGCAGCAGCATAGGCAGGGACTAAGTTTGTGCCAGAAGACTCAGTAATCAAGATGTGTGTGTATGCGCTAAGTCACTTCAGTCATGTCCAGCTCTTGGCAACCCCATGTATTGTAGCTTACCGGGCTCCTCTGTCCAAAGGTTTCTCCAGGCAAGAATACTGGAGTGGGTTGCCATTTCCTCCTCCCTTCCAACCCAGGGATCAAAACTTAGTCTCTTATGTATCCTGCATTGGCAAGTGGGTTCTTTGCCACTAATGCCACCTGGGAAGCCCCAGTAATCAAGATAAGTCACATATATTTCTGTGTTAGTCGCTCAGTCATGTCTGACTCTTTGCAACCCCATGGACTATAGTGCCCGCCAGGCATCTCCACCCATGGGATTCTCCAGGCAAGAATACTGGAGTGGGTTTCCATTCCCTTCATATATTTCTAAATTTCATTAATTATTATTCTTTATTTTATTTTTTGACTGTGTTGGGTCTTCGTTGCTGCACGTGGATTTTCTCTAGCTGCAGTGTATGAGGGGGTACTCTCTAGCTTTTGTGCATGGGCTTCTCACCGTGGTGTCTTCTCCCAAGTGGTTCAGTGGTAAAGAATCTGCCTGCCAATGCAGGAGACCCTGGAGACTCAAGTTTGATCCCTGAGTTGGAAAGATCCCCTGCAGAAGGAAATGACAATCCACTCCAGTATTCTTGCCTGGAGAGTCCCATGGACACAGGAGCCTGGCAGGCTACTGTCTGTGGAGTTGCAAAGAGTGAGACACGACTGAGCAACTAACACACATACTCTTGTTGCAAAGCACGGGGTCTAGGTGCTCAGGCTTCAGTAGTTGTGGCACACGGGCTTAGATGCTCTGTGGCATGTGGAATCTTCCCAGACCAGGGATTGAATCCGTGTCCCCTGCATTGGTAGGTAAATTCTTAACCACTGGACCAACTGGGAAGTTCCAGATAAGTTATATATTTTTTAATGTATATAAATGCAAGAAAAATTCATGCTGAACAAATTATCAAACAGGAGCCTGGCAGGCTACTGTTTGTGGAGTTGCAAAGAGTGAGACACGACTGAGCAACTAACACACATACTCTTGTTGCAAAGCACGGGGTCTAGGTGCTCAGGCTTCAGTAGTTGTGGCACACGGGCTTAGATGCTCTGTGGCATGTGGAATCTTCCCAGACCAGGGATTGAATCCGTGTCCCCTGCATTGGTAGGTAAATTCTTAACCACTGGACCAACTGGGAAGTTCCAGATAAGTTATATATTTTTTAATGTATATAAATGCAAGAAAAATTCATGCTGAACAAATTATCAAAAGTTTACATAAAGTTAGGTGGTGGTTGTTTTCTGACCCTGCTCTACTGGGCAGTAGGAAGACTTGTTCCCAATTGACCGACGGGTCCCAGGCTGTCTGTGCTCTGGCCTGTGGGTTTATGAGGGTTGACAGTGAGTCTGAACAGATTGGGCAAATCGGAGCTTTTTATCTAACCATGTTTTCCCACTTGGTTAAACATGTTTTGTATATGAGAAGTGTACATAGGGGCTCATATTTTTCCATTCCCCACAAGCTCCAGTAGGACTCCCCAGGGCACTGGTGTCAACCCTGGATAAGCTTGTAAGGCATGATATGTAAGGACACAGCTTGCAAGACATACACTGAGGCAGAAAGCATCTTCAGATGGAAACAAAACTGCAGACTCTGCCTATCCCTACTTCTGCTGAACATTTTTGCTAAGCATAAACACCCATTACAGGGTGGTCAGCAGCCTGATGAAATTTTGAAACTGAATTACTGCAAGCTAGTGCTCTTTACCATAAATGAGTCATTTACCCTGTTATTTGACTCTTAAATCCTTTATTACATCTCCCAAGAAGTCCACTTTGGAAAAATCACCAGAAGAATTAGAAGAGAGAACAAGGGAAGACAGAAAACCTAAAAGTTGTTTTTTCCCCAGATTTTTAAAAATTAAAAATCCAGTCGCCTGCACTATGAAAATGAGATAGTTGGATTACAATGTCTGCAATGTTCTGTCTACAATGTTCTCAAACCTAACACCGGTTTCCCTCTACCTTCTTTGCGAAATAGGGACCCTCAAGAGGAGACCAATCCTGAACCTTGGCTCGGGGAGGCAGGCAGGGAAGGTTATATACCCAGCAGCCAGGACAGGGAGGGACGCTCTGGGGACCTCCCATTTCACAAGGTTCTCAAGAAAGGAGGGTTGGCCCTTTAGGTGGTCTCCTCAATCTGTTTCCCAGGGTTTCGGCTTCTCCTGGGCCCAGTCCCTTGATTGACAACACTCCCGGATGGAAGAGGCTGGAAAACAGGCCTTTTCTCCACTTCCCAGTGCCTGTCGGGATGACTGCGTGGGCTCTGGGCCCGCGGGAGGGGTGGGTTTCCAGAGGCCTCTTAGAGTGGTCACCTGGTCAGCAGTGTCCCCTCACAGGCCTCGCTCTGCGCAGAGCGATTCATCTCGGGGATGCGGCGGGTCTGCTTGGTCGTGGCCAATGAGGGGGGCAGGTCCTCACATAGAAGACAGGCCTTAGTCCTGCCCTCAGGTGCCCTTAGCAGCTCCTCGTAGCCCCTTTCTCTGCCACCCGCTACCCATCACCACCCACCTCCTCTCCCATCGCAGCCGGCTCCGGGAGGGACCGATTCTTGGGTGGGGAGCAGGCTGCTGGGAGCGCCAGGCTCGGGCCGGGAGGGCGCGCACTGGCCAGGGGCCGCCTGCGTGGAGCTGTCCAGCACCCGAGGCGGGGCGCGCGCCCCCCGCCCGCCCCAGCCGCCCGCACCCGCCCTGCCAGCGCCACTGCGGCTCGGCGGGCGCGTCACGTGGCTGGCGCGGCGCGGCCTCCGGGCTCGGGCGGGCCAGGGGCCGGGCGG